>CAWTZC010000718.1:0-14857 GCA_963919715.1 Microtus obscurus
GAAATAGTCACTGTCATCAGTGCACAAAAGCAAACACAAAGAGAAACAATGCCTTGATTGTTTAGCACCTTTGGACAATGTTAAAGAATTGATTGCATTTATTATTATTAACAAGAGTATATTTGGGTCCTCTAAAATGTTCACATTATGTGTTTTAAAATGTTAAGACAATTTCTTAGAGGTAATAATTAGACTGCATTAAATTTGAAATTCAGATCATTGACTTATCAGAACACCAAGTATTTTTTTTAATGACATCTATACTTATTGGTTTTATCTCTAAAATGCGTATTCCTATCACTGACATATGGCTTTTTATATAGTTATATCTTACTCTAAATATCTTAAAATATGTATCTGAATATCTACTTTTTGGTAGCAGTTTAACCTGATATAGGAACCATCATGAATTTTGGCATATCTATTGACCAACTGTAGGTGGAGACTTTAAGCAACTCTTATACATATCTGACAAAGTTGTTAAGTGTGCACATGAATGTGACTAAGGAGCCAGTGAACTTATTGTATATCTCATTTCTATAGATCATATATTTTCTTAAAGACTGGGAATCAAAATAGAAGAGATTTTATACATTTACTCCTAAGATTAATATGAGCTATTTTTAGTCAGTACTTGGCATTAACGATAAAGAAGATAATACAACTCTGTCAGTTTCTCACTGATCATCTGGAAAGTTGAGAATCTATCTTTCAGACCTCAGCTTTTCAGTATTAATGCAAATGCGAAAAGAGGAAACAAGTGTCATTGTACCAAGGTACTTAGCCGTGTAGTTTGTAACAATGATGAGTTTTGGAGAGATCTGTAACAGGCTTCAATAAATTTGTTAGTGACTCCATTTAAATGGCTGGGTATTTAAAACCACCTGTTTGTGCATTCGATTTTTCATGTTGCACGCATAAATGTGAGATTTTGCAAGCAAAAACAGATGCATTCCTAAAATGTGTCAGCTTTTCAAAAGCTTACTGAGAATATGTCCTCATGTGTCTTCAGACTTTGTTATAACTTCTATCAGTGAGCTGTGTAAATTGGCTTCTTGAATATCCATTAATGCAAATTACCAGTACAGGAAAACACACAGAAACCTCAAAATCTCACAAAGTTAGGATCATTTGTAGAATAGAACTACGGAGAACAAAACTTTCCCAGTTCTCTTTTTCTTGAGGTGATTTAGAAGTAATTGTGACTTTTATAAATGTTTGAATCTTTTCAGTAAAGATAATACACTCTTCCACCAATTTCCAGCTGATTCTGGACAAAGTGCAGAAAGATGAAATATGACATCATTGTATTAGTGGGAATTAATATTATGAATCTTATAATAATTAAAATTAAATACAAGTTCAAATAGGAGAGTGAGGTGCAGAATGAAAGCTACTAAATTGAGAAAGAAACTATTTCATAAAATGTGTTGTAGAATTTTCAGTGTCCATGGAGATGTTGAGAAACAGTGATGAAACTGTATCACAGTTTGCACACTGTAGACTTTGAACAGGTAATAATACAATTTTTAAAGTAAATTTACTATTTTTAAAATTTAAATTAGTTTTCTTAAAAACTCTGGAACATGTTTTGATTTTGTGGTCATACTCATCCTTTTTCCCTGCATTCAACATCGGGTCTTCTTTTTTCCTCACTCAGCAAGTAGGTAGTTCTTAAATAAGGGCTACTAATTGAAACTTACTTTAATTTAAACAGTCGTTATAAAGACAACTTTCCAGTCATTAGAAATATAAAGATGAGCTTAATGCATTCTCTATTTGTGTTTGTAAATAGATTTTTGTAAAAACACTATTATATTTTTTAATGTTACATTTATTAATTCATTTTGTAGAAAAATGGTAGGGGACTCGTGCCATAGAGCATGTATTAGGGGACAACTTCCAAGAGTTGTTTCTCTTCTTATATCCTATAATTCTCAATGATCAAACTTAGAATATCAGGTTTGACTGAAGGCACCTTTACCTATTGAATGATACCTCTCAGACTGTTTTTTAAATATTGTTATATTTTGTTTTTAGAGACAAAATTTTTAATGTGTTCTAGTGTCCTAGTCACTGTTCTATTGCTATAGAGAGACACCCAATGGCCATGGCAACAATTACAACATGAAAAGCATTTAATCTGAAGCTTGCTTACAGCTTCAGAGGAGTCCCTGGTCATCATAATGGGAAACATAGCAGTACATAGGCTGAAATGGAGAATCCTGAGAATTCTACATCCTGATCCATAGGCAGCAAGGAGAGAGGACAGTGGAGCCTGACAGGGCTTGAACTTGGAAGCTTACCATGAATACTGACCTTAATTTTCTGATCATCCTTTCTTTTCACTCCCATACCCCAGAATTATAAGAATGTACCAGCAAGCCTGGTTTTGTTAAGCACTGAACTTCAATCTCAGGGGTTTGCTCATCATTCTCAAAAAGCATCATGAATCCTACATTAGAAGAAACAAAAGCTCTATATTATATAGTGATTTGAAAAAGTACATTTGGTGAGTAGTACTCTAATATGTATATATTCCATACTTTTTTCATCCATTCTTCAATTGAAGGGCATCTAGGTTGTTTCCATGTTCTGGCTATTACAAACAGTGCTGCTATGAACATAGTAGATGCTCTTCAATTGAAGAATGGATGAAGAAAGTATGGAATATATACATATTAGAGTACTACTCAGCAATAAAAAACAAGGACTTCTTGAAGTTTGCAGGCAAATGGATGGAAATAGAGAACACTATCCTGAGTGAGGTAAGTTCAGACCCAAAAAGAGGAACATGGGATGTAATCACTCAGTATTTGGTTTCTAGACATAAACAAAGCACATTGAGCCTCTAATACGTGATCTTAGAGGAAGCTAAACAAGAAGGAGAACCCAAAGGAAAACATTATAGGCATCCTCCTGAATATTAACCTTCATCAGGCGATGAAAGGAGACAGAGACAGAGACCCACATTGGAGCACCAGACTGAAATCTCAAGGTCCAAGTCAGGAGCAGAAGGAGAGAGAGCATGAGCACGGAGCTCCAGGACCGCGAGGGGTTGCACCCTCACACTGTGCAGTGGGGATGTTCTGTCGGAACTCACCAAGGCCAGCTGGCCTGGGTCACTTGAAAAAACCTGGATTAAAACCGTCTTGGGAAAAAAACACAGAGACAATGAGGACTACTGAGATCTCTAGGCAACAATGGCAATGGGTTTTTGATCCCTACTGCACATATTGGCTTTGTGGGAGCCTAGGCAGTTTGCGATGCTCACCTTAATAGACCTGGATGGAGGTGGGTGGTCCATGGACTTCCCACAGGGCAGGGAACCCTGATAGCTCTTTGGGCTGAAGAGGGAGGGGGACTTGACTGGGGGAGGGGGAGGGAAATGGGAGGCAGCGGTGGGGAAAAGACAGAAATCTTAAATAAATAAATAAATAAATAAATAAATAAATAAATAAATAAAAGAAAAAGTACATTTGGAAAAGACTACATTAAACAATCTAAGTTTGTGTGCAAGTACTCTATGTCTAATTTTCTCTGCCAGGGATATGAAATCAGTTGTAAAGCTTGTTTATATAATTGGTCAAGGGCTAAACCAAAAACATCCTCTTCAGTGACTGGCAATGATGACGTGACTTTGGCTTATGATAGTAGGGAGTTTTCAAAGACCACACATGGATAAAAAGAATTTTTGCATTTTAGAAGAGTTCATCCACACTGGGAAGTTGCAGATGATGTAGCTTTCATTATTATTATAAAGAATAAATGTTAAAAAAACATCAGTAGGTATTTTTATAGCAGTTTTGATCTGTACTTCACTGTACATCAGACTTACAGTAATTGTGGTAAATATATTTGAAAACCCAAATACAGGAGGAGTCAATGAATCTTAAAATGCCAGGAGAAACAAATTAAACCACCCCCAAAAGCATGGGCTTTTGCATGTTTTTTTGCAACAATAGATTGAACACATTAGTCAACCACATGACTAAGTTAATAAAAAATATGCAATAAATATCTAGGAATTGAAATAAACATAAAGAGTAGTATGTTTTACTTAGTTTATACCTGATTAATTCATGCCAAGTGAACAAAATCTATGCTAACTCTAAGGACAAAACTACACAGTCTCCTAATTTCCTGAGTTCAATAAATTACAAAAGGGTCCCTTTGAAATATGCTCTTGGTATACTTCAGCAGTCTGCTCTATGATACGCATTTTATCAGAATAACTTGAATTGTGTGAGCACAAGCTGCAAACTAGTTGTGGGTTCTGGAATAGTACTGATTTTAGGAGAGATCTAAAAAGCATCATGGTCCTTGTTGCTGATTTTTTTTTTTTTGAGGTCAAGAGACCCATCTTAATCCGAGATGCAGTTCAATAACTGCAAGGTCATGAACTGGTATTGCAGTTTTGGAAATAAGTACATGCTAGGAATGTGTACAAGGTTAATGTGTGCCCTCAGTTGTTTGGCTTTAGTCATGCACAATAAAACATACAGTTAAGACTGAGCAACTTTTTAAAAGAAAATTTGCTCAAATAAGAGAGGAACATGTTAATGGAAAAAAGACACGAAGACTTGCATTGTAATGACCTCATTGGAAAGAAAAGTGATGGGTTAAAGGAAGGTCAATGAAAGAAGGGAAGGGTTGGCTTTACAATTTATTATAGCTAGTAGTATGCAAAGAAAAGAGGGTGTTGATTAGATATTCCTGCAGAGAACTTTCTAGGATCTAAAATGGTCAGTCTACGGAAAGACATGGATATTGACTTTAGTAGGAATCCCAGAAGATAACACTCAGTCTGACTATGATTCTGCATACAGATGAAGACGTCAGTAAGATGAAAACATCAGTACATAAAACTGTGATAATCAAGGGACTGTCAGGATCTGAACTGTTCGAATTTGGAAAAAGTTTAAACATTCAGTAATAGAGCTACTTAATCATGAGGGTGTTAAGCAAGGTGCCAGATACCATCTGTCTGAGGACTGTGAGAGTGAAGAAACTGAGTAATGCGAATAGCGAATGTTTCCTTGAGAGAAAGGCTGCAAGCCGGAGTCAAGGAATTTAAAATTAGTCTCTGAAAGGTGGTTTGTTAGAGTCATAAAAATATTTGGTTATGATTAACTGTGATCTCCATGGCTACCAGAGATAAGGATGATAGAATAAGGACAGGAATTAATGAAGGAGTGATCGAGGCATTGTTTGTTCATTCACAGATCAGTAGGTTACATATGACTTTGTTTACAGGAGAAATAAAAGGAAAAAACCTCATTAAGCAGACGCTTTGAGAACACTATGGGGCTTTAGTATCTACCTTCTATTGTAGAATGTAATCTTTATGAGATAAGAGAACCTTTGTCTGGGCTGATTGATCTGTAACTGGACATATAAATTAGTTTTATAAGGTTCTAAGCTACCCAAGAGGAGATTAGCCAAAGAGAGAAAGGACTTGATGTAGCCAGTCCAGGATAATCAAAAGCAAATGTGACCACATTTGTATTTAGTGGGAGTTCTCAGGGGTAACGAGTTTTGATGGAAGTGCTTTTGAGTACTATGCTTTTGAGTTTGGGAAAGTTTTTCAAATCAGGCCAACAGTTCACCAAAGGATTATAAAACTGTGAAAGACAGTTAGGAACAATTGTTTTCCACTGCACCTTTTGCAATGAAAAAAACAAGATGTCCTGGACACCTGTACAAATCCTCTTATGATAGAGTCAGTTTACTTGTAAGTGAAGTGATTAGGCATGGTAGAAGAAAATCTACCACGAAGCCATATGACTGTTGATTGAAAACTTCAGTGAAAGGTATGGGCTACTCCCCATGAAAGGCATTTGCCATAGAGGTCACTGTGTCTCATAACGGGTACTATTTATACTTCTGGGTCTATGTTAGAACAAGATGGTAAATTCTTATTGATGAAGATGAAACATATTTTGTGTGCAAAATACAAATAAGTTAGGCTTAGACTAAACTGGAAACTCCCTCCATGAAAACTGGGTTTCATAATGCCATAAGACACAATAACAGTTTCTGGGAGATAACTGTCACAAATATTCCTATTCCAGTTGTTCTCAACCTTCGTAACACTGAGACCCGTTAATATACTTCCTCATTTTGTCATGATCCCAAATATAAAATTATTTTGTTGCTACCCCATCACTGTAATTTTGCTACTTTTTTGAAATAACTATGAATCTTAATGTAAATATCTTATATGCAGGATATCTGATATATGACCCAGAGATTGAAAACAACTGTTATTGACTGTGAAAGCTACACTAAAGTTCAGGAAATGAGGACCAACTAGTCCAGTAATGGAGCGGTTTTACAGGTGCCATTCTTTGTTTTCATTTTGGATTGAAGGCCCATACCCACCGCAATAATGAATATCTCATTTTGCAAGCCAGTGTACAACTACAGCTAGGGAAGATGCAGGCCCTATTGAAAAAAGTAAGTGCTATTATTTTGTCATATGTGATGGTCTGTTAAATGTCTATAAAAGTTGGTGTTTATACCTGATATTAATGGTGTTGGCAAGATCAGTTCTCGATGAAAGTTTTTTCATAGAAGGGGGTGTAGAGTCTCACATCAGGCCAAGTTATTATGGGAAGTGACTGTTACTGTATCACTATGGCTCAGTGTTCATCCATAGACATAGAAAACAATCAGTAGTCTGTATTTCTTCCCTCAAAGCTAGGGGAACATTGTAGAAAGAAAGGTGGAAAAAAATGTAAGAGCTCGAGGGGGTGGTATAATGCTGTGTAGCTCTTTCCACAAAATGAAAACATTCTTTTTTAAGAGGAAGAAGGAGGCTCTATGACTGTGGAAATACAAAAACAAAACAAACAAATAAAACAGACAAGGCTTATGAAGAAAACCCACCATACAATATTCTGGAATTTTCTAAAAGTCACAGTATTCACAGATTTAAAAATCAATAAGTGATTACCTGAGAGAGAACACCACTGGACTAGCTAAAGCTACCTGTAACTCATGTAAGAGACACCATTAGCACAGCTTTTTGCAAGATTTGCAACAGTGGGATGGGCCTTTTTGTGGTGCAAAATGCCTTAATTTCACCTATGCTCCTGTATGAATTCATTGTTTCACTTTTAGAATGTTTTCTTTGTCTGCAATCAGTGTTCTGTCTAGAGTGAATAGATGTCTGTTCAGGAACTCACTGGGAAAATGTATGAACAACCTGCTTTCCAATCAAGAGGAGAGACAAACGGCACAACAAAGAAGTTGAAAGATACACAGGAAATCATTCCTCCTGTATGCACATTCAACTCATCCAACTAGTGTGTAGACATGTATCTTGGAGACAGTACATTTAAATAAGCAAATTCAGTGAATGACTTTTTTTGTGATCGTATAAGATAAAGTTTCTTGAAAAGTATTTTTAATCAATATTAGTTAATAAATACTACAAAACAAAACAACAAACAACAACAACGAAACAGTTTTCTATCAACCACAAAGGCTCTTCAGGACTATTTCATAGAGATTACAACCTCATTCCTCACATACAGGAAAAATAAAATAATAGCCATTTATTTTTACAAGAATAAGTTGACCAGATACAATTAGAAGAATGTAGTTTTTGGAAATTTTAGTAGAAGGAATTTTTTCAGAGTTTAGGTAAACATTTTAAGAAACTTGACAAATTTTGGGGTTTTCTACTTCAGTGAAATTCTAAATATACCATTTGTGGCTTCTTAATTGTGTTTTTTTTTTTTGTTTGTTTTTTTTTTTTTAAATAAAATGGCCCTCAAAGGGAATGACACTATTGGAAAGTGTGACTTTGTTGGAGTAGGTATGGCCTTTTTAGAGGAAGTGTGTCACAGTGGAGGCAGACTTTGAGGTCCATGTCCAGTGTCTGAGATCACTTCCTGTTGCCTGTGAAAGATGTAGATCTCTCAGCTACCTCCCTAGCATCATCTCTGTCTGCATATTACTATGTCCCACCATGATGATGAAGGACTAAATCCCTGAACTATAAACCAATCATTAAATATTTTACTGTGGTCACGGTGTCTCTTCACAGCAATAGAAACTCTGAGACATCAAGACATAGCTAAAATGTAAGCAAAGCATCTGTTACGCTCTCCAGCCTTTACAGGCAATGAAGTCCTCATTTGAATGTATACTATTCATAGAATGATCTGAAAAGTTGACCACATTGGATGAGACCTAGCATAAAAAGTTTTGTACCTATCTTCAAAACGCTGTGTAACTTGCTGTATCATCTAGTATATCTAGTGGTGTTCAATGTGTCAATGACAGATGAGGGTGTTAGCTTCAGTGTAGTGATGTTTTGTTTATGTTTTCACAAATAAAGATTGCCTGAAGATAATAATGCAGAGCTAAGCCACTAGAGGCCACGCAGTAGTGGCAGACACCCTTAATTCAAGGACTCGGGAAACAGAGGCAGAGTGACCTATGTTAGTTCAAGGCTACACTGGGCTATACAAGATTGAATACGACTAAAGAGAAAGAGAGCTCACACAAAGTTGATCCTATAGGGGTTCACAGATGTGAGCCTGTTCCACATTGACTAAAGGTCAGAGAGTCTTAGCTTACTTTTACTCTTTCAAAGCTGTTGACAACAGGTGTGACTACAAACAAGAAATTCTGACCTAGCGTGTGGTTAATTAGTATTTTGAGTATAGAGGTGGATTTGCTCCTTCAAAGGAGATTGACAGCAAGTTCCAGGAGTAGCTGCCTACAGGATACTTGATCTATTCCTTGTATCATGTTAATAAGCCTGTTGTCTCCTGCCTCCCCTTTTGGGGTAAGGAATACAAGAATGTGGAAAATAAATGCAAGCAAATCAGCATTCACTGAATTTCTCTCCCAGTCCTCTTTTGTGTTTCTGTCTTTTATTTCTCAATTACCTCTGTTCCTTTTGCTTAATAACTGTAATCTTCACTCTCCTACTCCGGAACGTGCTAATTCTATTGAGACTGGACCCCAACAAGACCCCAGCACTTGTGACCATAAGCCTTTAATTCCAGAACTAGGGAGTTGGAAACAGGAGTGTTGGAGAGTGGAAAATAAGATAAAAGGAGAAAGGAGCTCACTGCAGTCTGATGATTGCTGGAGATAGTTGCTGTTTGGGAAAGACAGATGGAGTCTGAAGATATACTTTTAGGACTGGATCGTCCCTTCAATCTGAGCACTGGTAGAGGTAAAATAACTCTCTAGTAACTGGCCTCTGCTTTTCTGATCTTCAGTATTAACCCCAATATCTTACTCTGGGATTTATTATTAAGACCAATTAGAACTGGTGTTACACTTGAGCCTTTGGCAGACCAGTTAAGGTTAATTGCATAAAAGGCCCTCGGATTTTGGAATAGAGCCCTATCTTCATTTGTGGATAAACTTCTTTTGTAGAAATAACTTTTTGATCTGATGCTAAGTCACAATAGAGGCTGATCATATGTCTATTATAGTCGATTATTACTTGAATGAAGTGATTCATACAGTTGACTGATCCATCAAGTAATCAACTTGGGTTTTTACAATATCCCATCATTCAAAGGACATTGAACTTGTAATATTGAGTTCAAACCCATCCTGAAACCTAAGAAAGTTATAAGAATTGACAGTCCTACTGCTTTCTCTCTCCCTGATGTTAATTTGTAGCTTCATGAGAATTTTTTGTGATATTTGACAGACATTTAAAAATAACTCAGGTGTGATTTGCAGATAATTTTTCAAGATAAATAGACGTCATGAGGAAGTAGGAATTTATAGCTCTACAGACCGCTTGAGACCTGCCAGGAGGACTATGTTGAAAAGAACTATTATGGGACAAAAATTTTAGCACTACAGCTGGCATTCACAGTACTTAGAAGGCAAAAAGGCCAGATGTGCAACTGTATTCTCTCAAGGGAGAAGGATGAGAAGTCTCTCGTGTATGTTTTATACTATTAAGCTGTAGGTAATACAGAAACTGTGCTTAGTAAATACTTATTAAGTAAAATAATTTAACGTATTTGGCCCATATTCCTTCTTTGCTAACTTCTTGATGTAGCTTTCACTTTCTTGTGGGTCTTTGCAGTTTGTTGTATATACTTTATGTCTATTTTCCCGCACTGTATTAGATTGATTATCACAAACAGGCATTTCTAAAATGCTGTCTTTAAAGTAACATAACACCTAGGAATTGTGTTCCCCTCAAGACCTTTTGATTCAGCAATCAGAATGCTACCACTTCTTTCCAGAGATTCAGATAAAGACTAATTTTGAGAACAACTACCCTATGAAAATTGATAGAATACTCACACTGGTTGATTGTGATTTGGATTTTGTATGCTCCATTCAATTCATTTGCTGCAGATTTGTTTTGTAGCTGGTGCTTCCACTGAGAAGTGACTGGGTGGTGCAGGAGTACTTAGCTCATTATTACATTGATGTGAATAAGTTAATATCTAAAAGCTGAGAACTAGATAGAAGAAGAAGGTCAAAGGATGTGCCTCTGATTGGCTCTCATTCTTGAATCTTTTCTCTCTTTCTTTGCTTCAAGTCTACACTGAAATAGGCAACTCCCACATCTCTGTGCCCACCCTTGCACCACGATATTCTTTCTTCCTTGGTACAAACTAATAGATAAGAGTCAAATGGTTATGAACTGAAATCTGTGAAACGGAACCAAAATGAACATTTTTTCCCTTTAAGTTGGTTGGCCAAAGAACAGAGGGTGATTAACACAGACTTTATTGAAATGAACACTCAGAAGGATGGAGGAATAGTAATGGAACAGCAATGTGGCAGTGCTACAGTTTCAACTGGAGTGGGTCACAATACAATTCTCTGCAGAAGTCTGTTGCATTACTATATTTGATGGAGCATGGCCAATTGATAAATAGCCAGCCCAGCTCAATAAAAAAGATTTAGTTTTTAATAATTGAGGAAAAGGGAAAAACTTACACGACCAAAGATCCCGCAGAAAACCAAAAGAGGAAGAGCAGGTACACATGGATGTTTTAATTGACTTTGTGTGGCAAGTCGGGACAACACCTTAAGAAGCATGAGATTGACCTGAAGTCCCCATCATATATTTGAGGGACAAGAACAGGCCTTTGCTATTTATGAATGCTTCCCCACTTTACAGGAGTTTCTGCATAAGCCAAAAAATGCAAATGCAATGTTCAAAAAGATGGTTTTTGTCAGGCCATGGCTGCGAGCCTTCATAGGTTTTTGACTTGTTTGCTCTGTCAAGAGATACCAGAAGATAGAAGTCATTGGGACCTCAATGGGTCCTTTATATAATGGGACTTTATAAAATAAGTGACATTTCTTTGTGAGTAAAACAGAACTTTTGTTTCTGTGCATATTTTCCTTTGGAAAATAACAATTTTGTGGATTTTGACCACAAAAAGAAAAATTCAATGATAAAGACATTCAGAGCCTTCAAGATAATTTTAATTAGTTCTCCAATCAACTGAGTAATTTCTAGTCTTTCTCAGCATTTTCTTTAATTCTTGCCAATCCATTTTATCCTGAGTCTTAAAACCAAAAGGTTTTAATTTTTAATTTAAAACATTTTTTTAAGAAATGACCTCTTGACCACATAATGAAACTATCCTCTTATCTATTAATCCCCTTCAAATCCCTAGGTATTTCAGATTGCTCAAATGCTATTTGGTCCAGAAGATTATGCTGTTACTGTGTGATTTTATTCCTAAAAGTTGATAGTATGTTCATTGTAGAATCATGAATTAAGCCAGTAATCCCTAAATAAATTGCTCAATAATCATTTAAGCTTCTGAAGGTTTGATTAGGAATGCTAGCGGATTATACAAAGAGTGCTGATGACCAAGAGTCTAGGGACAAAAGGCATTGGTTTCTAACTTTTTGTTTCAAGTATCTGCACTTGGAAATTGTAATCCCGAATATTCTTGGTGCCCTTTTTAGGCAAAAATACAAGTAGTATATTTAGTTTTCCAATAGCTATCAAAAAGCATTTGCTTAAAATTTTAGACATAGTTTTAGATAAAATTTTCTATATTGATTTTGAAAATTACTCTCAAAGGGTAAGTCTTGTAATTTGAAAGTTAGATTGATGTAAAAAGGCAATGTCTGTGAAGTGAAATTGCTAACTCCATGCACATTCCTTACCCTCATTTCAAATAACTATGTTGTATCTTTTGCTTTAAAAAGTGTGTATATAAAGGAATATTTTTTTCCACAGTTAGAATCAAGATATATTTTCTGTATACATAGTTTAATGCATCTTTTAAAAACATTTTGGTTGAATCCTCTTCTTGTTATCATTTTTTCTTTAGAATTCCCATCCTCTTCCTCCACATTCCCCCTTCTCTACTTCTTGTTCTTTTTACCCATTAACTTCTTTTTAGCTTAAAGATCTTTTCTTATCATTTTTGTCTCTTTTGAGGTATAATGTCAAGAAGAGAGAAGCAATTTGTTACTTCTTTGATTTTTCTCAGCTTTATTTCTGAAGAAGGATGCTAAAAAGAAATCCCACATTAGCTCAGAGTTCAGTATAATAAAAAGTTATTTATTTATAAGTAGATTCACAGATCACAATCCTCTTGCTTGGAACAGGGAAAAGCAACCGTGCAACCGAAAAGAGAGGCCAGACACATGCTTTATATCAACATACATAGTATAAGAGGCCCACCCAAGTGGGGGTAATTTAAGGCTACTGTGGTAGCAATTCCGGCAGCATATCTCTATTTTTATAAAAGTTTAGTAATGATGTATTTTTTCATTTAATGAGATTTAATTATCAAGTTTCGTATTTTCTTCTCAATTTCTCTTGAGTGAAATGGCTATTATTCTTGATTTTAGGCTTATATCTCCTGACAAAAGAAATTTTTAAAACCCAACTTCCATGGGATGGAATTTGTTTCTGGAAATGAAGTTCCATGACTGATTTATTTCAGGGTTCCTCATCTGTGTATTACATTAAAATATTTTGTTTTTGTGTCATTTATGTTTCTTTTAAGTGCAGTAGACACAGCTCCATAGCTCAAACTTTCAAAACTTTTGGATATATCTCTGTCGATGGCAGTCCTCTTGTGAAGAAAGTCAAATATTTCAAACTCTTATCATTTTCAATGATAGACCATAAGCCAACAATAAAGATATAATCACAGAAGGCTGGCTTCTTATATCCTATGGAACACAACTCTGTTGAAGAATGAGTGCTGCCTTAGCTTGAGGTCAATAGGCCATCCCTGTTAACTTTATTCAGTTCATTTTGCTTTCTCATGCACTTACATCACAATTTTATAGGTTCTGTGGAGAAATGCACCTTAGTTGCTCTTGTTTTCTTGTAATATAATTACATTACTAAAAATAACTTAAAAGGTGGGGCTCGTATTCCCTTGTCAGTTCATAGGATAGCATTCATTATAGTTGGGAAGGCATAGCATGGTTGCAGGAACAGGGAGATTAGATGATGACATTTTCACCCATAGACAAAAAGTAGAGAAATGAAGTAGGGGTGAGCAAGGCTTTAAATACTCAAAATCACCCTAGTATCACACTTCCTTAAACACACATCCACCTCCTAAAGGTTACATACCTTCATCCCAGCAATGCCACTAATTAACTACCAAGTATTAAAAGACATGGACTATGGAACACATTTCTCACTGGAACTATGATATTCAAATCCTAGCCATCATGGATTCATGATCATATGATACTGAAGAATACAATTTTTCCAGCTTCAATATTCACCATAATCTTTAGCCATGTCAATACTATTTAAAATCCATTTAAAAAAAGCAATTTGTGAATTTGTTATCACACACACACACACACACACACACACACACACACACACACATACAAATATCCATATATCATGCAGTGACACAGAACATACATTGTCAACCAAAAAGAGAAGTTGCGACAAGGTAAAGAAAAAAACTGACCAAGGCAATTGAACACAATATTCAAAAGCAAAATGAGGAAGAAAGAATTATTTTGACTCTTGGTTCCAGGTGAATATGGCTTAAAATGTTACTAGAGTCATTTTAGAAAGTAGATGTTGTAATGATGTCTTAGAAATGGATCAGTCCTTGGTCATCACATAATAAAATGTCCGCGTTGGGGGAATTTTGAACATCCATTGATATTTGAACCCTGTAAAATGTTCATCTATCTGTAATCTCTTACATTCCATTGATCAATTGTTCACTTCAAGTTTTAAAAACTATTTTATCTTTATCTTTTATATTCTGTTACAAATCCTGCAAATAAAGTAGTCTAGATTCTCCAAATTGTTTTTTATTTTGTTTTAATTTCTCTACAATTTTAGCCTTTGAATCATTTGGGTTAGTTTTTTAAGCTTTCAGTTTTAAAAATACACTTTGATTATAATTGAATTTATTCTACAAATAGATAAGGAGAAAATACAATAACATTAGAATCTACTTGTTTTTGTTTTTGTTTTTTTTTTTTTTTACTCCCAGTTTTTTTTTTTTTTTGTTTTTAGAGACAGGGTTTCTCTGTGGTTTTGGAGCCTGTCCTGGAACTGAAGCTCTTGTAGACCAGGCTGGTCAAACTCACAGAGATCTGCCTGCCTCTGCCTCCCAAGTGCTGGTATTAAAGGCGTTATGGAATATTTCTTTATATTATGTGTGAAGATATTTTCATTGTGATTGGTATAATAACAAGCCCTAAAATAGCCAATAATTCAGCATGATTTGGGAGTCAGAGATTTAGAGGATGCTGGGGGAGAAGGGGTGGATTTACAGGAGTCTGAAGCCATACATGGAAGAAGCAGTAAAGCAACATGGACAGAGTAAGTGTAAAATACAGCCCAAGCCAGAGAAAGCTAAATTGATAAAACTTGGTTAGTAAGTTA
>CAWTZC010000719.1:0-63637 GCA_963919715.1 Microtus obscurus
ATAGGTAAAAGAGAGCAAAATTACTTACAGTATCAGGATTCTCTGTGTATTTTTCTTCTTTAGGTGGCTTGACTTAACCTATATTTCTTTGATTTTACTTTTCCTTTTTAGACAGGTACTCTGTATCTTTGTCCAAGAGTTACTCTGTATAACAGGTGGTCATGAACTCAAAGTGATCCACACTTTCGGTGATGAGAACTCACAGAGATCTGTCTATCCCAGCATCCCAGTAAAGGTGTGTCCTGCCACACAAGAAGTAAGAAAGGTCAATCTACCTCTGCACCGTGAAGTTTCACAGGGCAAACTACTTCTGGATCCCAAGTGTGGGGAATTTTTCTTTTTTGCACTTTAAGACATTTAGCATTTACCATTTGGCAGACCGAGGATGCCAAAAAAAGGTGGCCTAGTGAACATGAATACTCTGAGGGGATGCAGAAACAGTGAAACACGGGAAGCCATGGATTGGGGATTGCACAGCTCTGGCCTTATAAATGAGCGACCTCTCATAAATACACAAGCAGGACTTGGTTGTGGGAAGGAAGACAGAGTACCAAAGCCATTACATTTTCAAGGTGGGATTGATACAAGGGGGAAGGGGAACAAGAAGGGAAGGACGCTCAGTGGCAGTGGTTCCTGCTGTTTGTAAAACACGGTTGTCACCTTTGTTTTGGGAATGCAGCTGGTTAATCCGAGGAAACAAACATTTATATCTTATACTAATCTCTGACATGTGCAGTTAGCATACAAATTATGTTTGGGGTATTTGGGATGCAACTCTCCCTTACCTAAATTCTACTTGGTGACTTAATATTTTCTAAGAACTGATACCATCAATCATAGTCTTCTACATCACAGTAGCAGTGGAGTGCTACTCTAAACAGGAACTACTGTTTACAAGCTACACAAAAGGAACTACAAATGGATAGTAAACATAAATGTTAAATCTTCAAAGGCAAAACTTACGAAAGATACTAGAGGGACCAGGGCTCTCTGACCTTGGAATATCGGAGTTACACGGTGACAATACAAGCAGGCGTTTGATGCTGATTTCAAATAACATGTTTCAAAGCACAGTTCCGCTCCCGGTGCTAGGCACAGACGCGGTGAGCAGAGTGACGGTCCAGGAGATACAAAGAATGTGCAGGACCACTCAGATCATGCTGGAGCATTAAAGACAAACAGAAGCACGATAGATGATGCAGGACCAGACAAGAATAGACTGAACTCTCCATCTGATCACTCGCTAACACATAGCCAGGGGAAGATGAACCACACTGGCTCTCTTAGCTCAACTAGCACCTCCTCCAAATCTGGGGATGGCACCAAGCTCACCATGTCGTGCTTTTCCAGCTTTTACAAGCTCCCTGCTCAGCTGCCTGTGGCAACACTCGTTGCACAGCACACAAAACCACGTATGCCAGGTCTCTTCAAAGGCTGAAACTGGGCCCTGAAAGACAAAGCACAACACCACCCATAAGGTTAGACTGGGCTTAAAGACACAGCACAATGGTTCCGGACACTGCCTTTCATCTGAAAAACCTTTTCTGAATCAGCACAGACGCGTTTCCGTAGCACTTAACCCAGGCACCAATACAAATCCTACTATCTTCCTGCTCTGAACTTCCCCTTCTCCTTGACATGAGGTGACTAGCTGGTTGCCATTTGTAGAAAGTTTGACTTCAAAGATAAGCCATCACAACAATCAAGACGGTGCTGATTCTCCACCAGCAGTGAAAAATGATCTTGAACTCCATCAGTCCTGAGCAAAATTGAAATCTGACAACGTGATTCCATAGTAAGCACCAGACATGACAAGTTTTTAAAAATGTCCTAAATTCATTTACTCTGACCATAAACAGGAAAGAAAGCAAGGAAAAAGGTTTCTGATTCTTAGGTTCACATAGACTTAAAGCAGACAATAAACATCCACAAGTTAAGACCCAGGGAGGCGCTGTCTTGTGGTAATCAAGATCCATCAGAGTTAAGAGAACAAGACATCAGATGGCTCCTCTTTTCAAAAAATACTCTTTCCTACTATATGTCTCTATCATGTCTGTGAGCTACACCTAAGCATCCTACCTCAATACGGAAACTCGTCTGAGACAGCAGTCTCAGCTCAATGCCTGGGTGTGCCACACACACACACACACAGTAGATCCTCAGCTGACATAGTAGGTCTACAAATCAGGCATGATTTGGTTGATCTAATAAATCAGCTATGTTGTCTAATAAAGTGAAAAAAGACTGATGAAAATCCTTCCATTTGTGTTGTTTGGCATTTTGTTGGAGTTCTGACAAATAAAACTGGCATGGAGATCCAGGGGTAGAGCTAACCACTAGTTGACCATAGAAGCACGGTGGTGGTGCTAGTGGTGGTGGTGGTGGTTCATGTCTTTAATCACAGCACTTGGAAGGTAGAGAAAGGAAGTGATAATGTGGGGTAGAGACAGAATCTCACCCTTTTAAATGCAGAAAGGAGACGACACATAGGAAGCAACTGGCGACTGCTCCCAGTTCTCTGTCAGGACAGGACCAGGATCAGCAACAGAGAACTTATGCATGAAAATTGTAAAATGATTCAAGAATTCCATGGGGAAAACCCAGATAAAACTATGACTATTGCTGCCCTAAGCTTCACTGAGCTCAAAAGATGCTGAGACAGCCTCACAGAACAGTAAGATGTGTGATTGCACTATTTAGCCACATGGTGGCAGCACGCGTCTACTATACTGCTGAACTGCAAGAGACTCATAAAAAAAGTACAAGTTGGAGAAGCCTCAAAAAATCAGATAAAAGTTTTTGTAAAAAGTCCCTTGAAATGCATCCCAAAGACAGCACAACAAACTGAGTTTGGTCCAAACACGTCATCGAAGAGAAAAGGCCATCTCCAACACACGTTGAACGATGGCTCTTCCTCCGACAGTGACTAGGCATTCAGGAAGCAACCGCTATTGAATCTGACAGTGATTACAAAAAAAAAAATGCTACATCCAGGGAACAAACACTATAGGAATCCATAGGACAATGAGAGGAACTGCAGCCCGGGAAGCCTGTCTCCAGGTGAAAGGCTGAAAGAGAGATAGTTCGCTAAGGCCTTATCAACACAAGTCTTATGAAAGAAAACATTTGATTGAGGCTGGCTAACAGCTTTAGAGGATTTAGTCCATTACCATCATAGCAAAAAGCATGGTGGATGCAGGCAGAAAAGGTGCTGGAGAAAGAGCTGAGAGTTCTCCATGCAGATCAGCAAGCAGCAGAAAGGGAACATGACATACCTATTCCAACAAAACTGTACCTCCTGATAGTGCCACTCAACATGGGACTTTTTCTACTTTTTATGGTATTAGAAAAAGGAAGCAGTACTTAAAAGAATGTTATGGCATCAAGATTCTGGAAGTGGGAATGGAAGGCCAAAGTTCATCCAGGAGACATGGCTCTGATCTGCCCATGACTTTGTACAGATCAGAAAGCAGCACAGTTTAATTCTGCAGCAGGATTAATCATTCTGTTCTTTCTCACCTGCCTCTATCTAGCTGCCCTGTCTTCTGTTACTTATTTTGGCTTGCTGCATGCTAAATAAACTCACTCATTCAAAAGCAAATCACACTCCCTTCATCATTCTTTAGACTGTACTCAACAGATATGAACCTAAAATTCTGCTCGCAAGAGCTTTTGGAAAATCCTCAGACCTAAGTTCTCAGTTGGGTAGTAGACAGAGGACGATAGCAATAAACAATCAAACACACATATTACAGTAGAAGCTGGTTTGTAAAAACCTAACCGCTTTGTATTATCTAATAATAATAAAAATAAGTTTCACCTTTAAACTGAAATTTCATGCTAATTGATTGTTCAGTAAACTTTTACTTTGTACACCTAGTAAATGGGAGACAGAGATACAGATACCTAGGGATTTGGTGATAAACACACAAGAGAACGTGTTGGCCTTTTACAGCATGGAAGTCTTGAAGGACCTAGAGTGACAGCAAGTTTACTGAGACAGGCACCACGAATTAGCTGTGCAAGTTCAGGTGACAGAGAACACCTGGGATTCCAAGACACAGTTTGTATAGAAGGGGCAAGCATGAGCTTGTCAGAGGAAAGTGCACACACAAGAATCCCATAAGGAAGAGAACAGAGGCTGGCAGATGAAAAGGAGGGGTAAGGACCAGGAGTTTGAGATACCTTTAAGGGCAATAATAATAATATAAGAGTGGCCTATGGGTTGCCAGAGGATGCCTGATGGAGCTGGGGGCTGGGATGAAGCAATGACTATGGGCAGGGAAGTCGGGATGTAAGGATAATGTGAGCCACCCAGGAGGGTGGTGCTGGGCAGCTGCTCTGTTGCAGATCTGACTGATATGGGATCGAATTGGGTGGAGCTGTGGGAGAAGTGAAGATAGGCAGTTAGCCTTCTTGTTTCTCTGGTCAGAGTAGCCTTTAGGTTCCCAGAGAAAGACTGCTGGAGTTGGGGCCTGTAATAAAGCAATGAACTCAGGAGGGGGAAGAGTTAGAAGGGGAAGATCTGTGTGTTCCACAGGAGATGGGGGCAGGGCTGTTTAGAAGGTGTTCTGCTGCAGACAGAGGAGAGGAACTAGAGGATAGAATTTGGTGGGGAGGTAGATTGGTGAAAATCTGCAGCTAGCCTACTTGCTTCTCTGTTCATAGTAGCCTGTGGGCTCCCAGGAGTGCCTGCTAGGAGGGGCAGATTACTGTGAGCCCCTGGAGATGGGGCCTGGGAGGCTGCCTGCCTTTCAGGGTTTTAAAGACCATTTTTCTGTGTTACAGACTGTCCTGTGATGATACAATGTAAAAAGTCTTTTTATTAAAAAAAATATTTATAGCCGGGCGATGGTGGCGCACACCTTTAATCCCAGCACTCGGGAGGCAGAGGCAGGCGGATCTCTGTGAGTTCAAGACCAGCCTGGTCTACAGAGCTAGTTCCAGGACAGGCTCCAAAGCCACAGAGAAACCCTGTCTCGAAAAAACCAAAAAAAAAAATAAAAAAATAAAAAAAATAAAAAATAAAAAAAATATTTATTTACTATGTATACAGTGTTCTACATGCATGTACACCTGCAGGCCAGAAGAGGGCACCAGATCTCATTATCAATGTTGTGAGCCAACATGTGGTTGCTATGAATTGAACTCAGAACCTAGTCATCTCTCAAACCCAGAAAACACTCTTCATCATAGAGGGGTATCCTGGATTTTCTCATTCAAGGCTTTAAATAGCCATGGCTACCCCAAATTTTCATTTCTCATTAATTCCTCATCAACTACAGAAGATTAGATTTTTCAATGTCCCTCAACATCCATGTACTAAAGGGTTGGTCCCCACCCCACAGTGGCACTTAAAAAGAGACACTAGAGACTTCCAAGAGATCTGGCCTCATGGATGGTTCTTAGATGGGATGGGAAAAGTACTCAGTGGGATTATGATACCTTGCTTTCTTCTTTATTCCTTGACTGATAATGTCTACTCCTTATCAAAGGCAAAAGGAAAAGACCATCTTGTACGGTAAATTCCAAAAGGCTGTGAGCCATGATACAAGTCTGCTCATTTTAAGTTCATTAGCACAGACATTGTGTCATAAGACCGGAAAGTGGGCAGTTCTGGCTGCCACTCCTTCCCACAAGGACATCTTCATGTTGGAAGTCACCTCATTCTGGCTACACTCAACTACTAGATATTTATGGTCTCATGACAACATCTATAAGTTTATGATTCAGATCTTTGTTCTTTATTTACCCTTTAAGAATACTGCAGAACCTTCTAAACCAGTGAAGTCATAACAGTGCCTAAATTCCTTATTCTGGTTGAATTTATGAAATACTGCTTTGGTTCCATGTACCCTTTTTAGATCCAAGGTTATTTTACCTCTAAATTCAAAGGCATATTTCCACTAAAATTGTATTAACTCATATAGATACTGTAGGATATTGTAATGAGCATGGAAACAGATTCCTCTGAATGAATAAATAAAGGGGAATATGTAGTGTAGATAGAGCAGGAAATTTATAGAATAAGAATGAATGCAACTTGGTATAATGTAAAAGCATTTCTTCTTGTGTGTGGTGTGGAAAATTACTAAGGTGAAATATTAACAGAACATTTGCCCACTTGAAGGCTGGCACACCCAATCTGGCCCTTCAAGATGGGGAGGCAGTAGCCAGCAAGCATGGTAATGAAATAATCTTGACACACAAGAGGGACCCCCACTCTTCTGCGGCCAGTTGATACTGATAACCCAGAACATCTGGTTATCAGAAGGATCCAACGAGGGCAATTCGAACTGGCATAAAAGAGAGCTGAAGCAGGACAGTTATCTCACTTCTCACAATGGCTCTGGCATCAGGCCTCTGTGGAAACAGAGATCCTCCAAGCCTGCCTCCCAAAAAGCAGAAATATTAAATGCCTTGCCTAAACATTTAATGCTCTGTTTCCAAAGTACAGAGCTTCATCTCCTGAAAACAAACATTTAACGCCTTGCATCCTGAATGAAAAACCGCATTTCCTGATAGTGGACATTGAAAGGTCTCTCCCGAGAACAGACAAGATACTCTGCCTTTCAGAATGCTTTGCCATCCTGAGAGCAAAGCTTCGTCTTTAGAGTAGAGCGCTAACAGCCTTGTCTCCTAAGACTCGGTCACCCGAAAAGCCGAGTCCAAGGTCCCACATTCTGAGATAGACCACAGACTAGGCGGTCAAGGATTGATCCAGCACCCACCCAATACCAGCCTCGAACAGGACATCGGAACCTTATCTCCCGAGTGCAGACTACAGGGTCAAGAGTAGAGCCTTGCTATCCGGCACCAAGTGTGGTCAGGTGTCCAGCCTGAAGAAATTCAAAAGCCCTTTTTTAAGCTGAAGAAAACCAGGTCGTATGATGCTATTTCATGCATGTATAAGATGTTAAGAGAAGAGCATAGGCGTGTTAATACATGTTTAGTGTGTGAAATGTTAAGAGATATCTTATGGATAATTGATAAGATTGGGAAATGTTAATGAATTAGTTAAGGTTAAGAAGTGTTTTATAGATAGGTAATGGAGAAGTTGTATTAAGGTTAAGAAGTGTTTTATGGATAAGTGATAGATTAGATTAAAGTTATGAATTGTTTTTTGTATTAGGTTTAGTAGGATTAATAATTATGATATTGAATTGCCTGTGTATTGCCCATCATCAATCCTCCATGCCTACTAAGATTGTAAAAGCCATTGATGCATTGAATATTGAAGTTGCTAGTAAAGAATCATCATAAAAAAAAATTCTCTTGCTTGGTCTGGTCACTCATCGCTCTCTGGGGATCTTTTTTCAACTATTGAAAAAAAGAGAAACCACTATGGAAAGCCTTACATTTAGCAGTAATAGAATTAAATCAAAGACGAAGGCTAAACAGACAGTCACCAATACAGGAAGCCATTCATAAAAATATAAGAATAGAATATCCAGAAGTACAAGATAACTAATCAGACCTCATCACACCATTTACAGGAACCCAAAAAACCAGGGAATATCACATGCAGAAATAATAACAGAAGGGCACACCAATAACGTGTGGATATCACAAGGTAAAGGTGACCTAAAATTGGTGAGGTTAGAAAATCTTGCATGAGGAATGGGATGCAAATGGCCCTCATGGAAAACACAGTGCAGGACAGGACACTTTACATGTGCCTGGCACTGTGCCTAATCAGCATATACCTGGTAATACCAATAATCGATGTAACTCTAAAAGGAGAATTGTTTGAATATATACAATCATTCAATAGAAATAAAGGGAGCAACAGAGTATACGAAAAAGATTTAATTGTAAACATTACCTTTCGTTGGTGGCATTTTATTGGCAAATAATTATAGCCAGCACCAACAGTATAACCAAAACAAGATTACAAAAAGTAAGAAGGATAGCATTACTCTTTTTAAGGTACCACAATGGGAAGAAACGGACCCTCTAAAAGGAATTTGGACCTACTAGCTAATGGAGGTATTAGAAGGGTAATTTGGCATTATTATAATAAACACTGGAGTGCACTTGTGGACGTGTTTGATAGAATGGGAATAGATAGAGGGACAGAAAGAGATAGATGTCATTTTTGTAAGAGTAAATATAATATGATATTTTTAGGAACTATGAGTATTAAGCAAGATTTGATGGCATGCTTACTTAATCATATAGTTTGGCACATGAAACATGGAGTAAAAGAAAGAGGGCATAAACACCCATCTGAACATATGCTTCATGTCTTAGCTAGTCAGTTGCTTTCTTAGTGAAGGAAGTTATACACATTATGAATTAATCAGAAGTCTGATAAGACATGATAGATGGGGAGCATTTGCATTGCAGTCTCTAGAAGGAGACTGGTTTGGCCAAATAAGTAAATTGGATAGAATTCATACACCTAAGAGGTTAGAAAGTTATTGCATCAGAGCAATATCAAAAATATTTTTACCCCATTCTCGGCAATGACCGAGGACCAGGAGCATTGCAAAAAACGCCACCGCTAGGTGGCGACCAACAACCGACCAACATAGATCGCACGCATGCTAGGCTGTAGCATCTTCACCTTCCCTGGCCTTACAGCATCCTCCCATGCTCACACCTGGAGGTGGTACGGGTCTACAACAGGACAGGGAACTCCCCTGTCGGTTCCCCCACCGCCCCCCCCCAACACAGTGAACGCTGGCCGGGCTGAACATTCTGGACCAGCCGCTCTGCTCAGGCAATGAAAATGAAAGAACGACCGAGACCACAGGCAGCTAGGAGGTCACGCACGCTCGCACGCTTTTAATCCCAGCACTTGGGAGGCAGAAAAAAGCAGATCTCTGTGAGTTCAATGGCAGCCTGGTTTACAAGAGCTAGTTCCAGGACAGCTAGAGCTGTTACCCAGAGAAATCCTGCCTCGAGAATCCAAAAGAAGAGAAAAAAAGAAAGGATCTGTGTAAGCATTCCTGTCTACAAAACTCAAGGCAGAGATTCAAAACGTGACTCTAAACCTAGGTTATCATGCTGCTTTTCTCGAGATGTAGACTGTTCACTGCAGGAGTTGTGGAGCTAGGAAACCAACTATCAGTTATCAGTTATCAGCTACTTTCTGTTTCTCCAACCCTTCATTTATGTGTTTCTACAAGGGCTTCTCAGAAGTTCAGGTGCCGAGGAGAGAGCATATCAATCCTTTAGCAGGGTTCTCTAAGCATGTATTAGGCATGGCCCCAGAAAAGAGTCTCTCCCCGAAACAATACAGACTTAGAGGCCCACAGAAAATTTCTAACTCAAGTCATTGCAAACCTGCTCCACCTGAAATCCAGGCCTGCGAAATACAGCTTGAGGCTCCCAGAGTTGAATGACAGCACTTGGGATGCTCACAGTCTACACACAAGCTCACTGCAGACTTTGCCTCAGGGAAAAGTGGAGAACCATTTAAGGGACTCCTTCTGTGCACAGAACTGTTAGTACTCAGTAAGGAAACACTGAAAGTCTCTTAAAAAAAAAACTCTCTGGGAAGCGCCCTTGAGTGGGAGGATATGAACATCTAACATCAATAAATATCTGTTTCTTCAAACCTGGCAAATAAGGCCTGGTTGATTTGGTACCCAGCTTGCCCAAGTAACCCCACCCAATACATTATGATTTAGAGTGCTATGTGTGTAAAATATTTTTTTTCTTAATCAACGAAAGGCTTCCTTTAGGGGGAGGGGGGGATATACTGAACTAATCATACATGAGTCTGAGGGATGCGAAGATGGCTCATTTGCTGTTCTTACACGGGATCTGGGTTCAGTTCCTGGCATTCATATGAGGGCTCACAACCATACACAGAGCCAAAGATCTGACTACATCTGAGTTCCACGTGCACCCAACTTACATGTGCTGCTCATACATTCATCCAAGCATAATATTCAGACACACAGAATAAAAATAAATAAATCTTTGACTCTCTACATCTGAGGGGTTCCATGGTTGAAGTGTTGTAGGAAAGAATGAGGACCAAGTTTGTGTCAGCAGCAGCAGCAGCATCAATGCCAAGTGAGCCCACCAGCTTTCCTGTAATTCCTCATTCAGACAGAGGAGGCAGAGGGAGGACCAGGAGCAATCTGCTTATGGGGACAAACTGTATTAATGAACTCTGGGTTTGTTTGGAAGACTGTCTCAAGGGAATAACGTGGAAGAAGAATATAAGACAATTTCAAACAATGACATCTGTGTTCTACAAGTACACATGTGCACGTGCGCATGCACACAAACACACATATACACGAAAAGAAAACCATACTGAAAATGACATGCTTACATTTATGTAATATAGGGGTCAGAGACTCGTCAGAAAAAGGTACTTGCTAATAAGCCTGATGACCTGAATTTATTTCATGAAACTTCTAAGGAAACAACAGACTTCAAGTTTAACTCTGACCCACACGGATTTCGAGCCTTGGCGAACAAACACACCACACACAATGAACAAAAGCTACTACATATAACTAAATACTAGCCAGATTCCTGATTGTGTAATGTGGGATGGCTATGTGCCCTATGTGAATTGTACAGAATGGTGAGCTACAGAGCCACAGCTAAGTGGAAACTCCCACCACCATGAGCAGCCCCCATATTCAACCATAAACTGGCATAAGAAATATAAGGCTAACAGTGCTCATGAGAACTGTGAAGTAAAACTAAGCAAATGAATAACAAGAAATGAAATTTAATTCCCTCCTTTGCTGACATATTTAGTTTTTTTTTTGTTTGTTTCTGTATTTGATTTTGTTTTTCTGAGACAGGATTTCTCTGTGTAGCCCTAACTGTCCTATGCTCTGCTTTGTAGACCAGGCTGGCCTCCAACTCACAGAGATCTGCCTGCTTCTGCCTCCCTAGTGCTAAGATTAAAGGCATGCACCAAAACTGCCTGGCTCACATATTTGTAAACCCATTTTCAAATTATTTTTCACAAAGGAAAAAAAAATCAACATTGTAAGTTTAGTGAGGTTTGGTGGTTTTTTTTCTTCCTCGTTCAGAATTGAAGGGGGGTGAGAAATGCATCTGCCAGGTGGGCTTTTCCCAACTCTTTATTATTAAACAGTAATTTTCATCAGATTTCAAATGTCCCTATCAATAGCAAGGCTGTGGGAAGATGATACAGCTAATACACTGCTGCTAGACAATTAATGGAGTCTGCTTTTTCATTACACCAAGTTACATTCATTCTTATTCTATAAATTTCCTGCTCTATCTACACTACAGATTCCCCTTTATTTATTCATTCAGAGGAATCTGTTTCCATGCTCATTACAGACCGGTTACTCATCACTCTCTGGGGAGAAGGGCACAGAGTACTCATAGATATTTGCCTCCCAAGTGCTGGGAATGCCTGGTCCCTCTTTTTAACTCTTGTAGCACCATTGCATTAATTTTTTAACTATACTTATGCTGGTTTATTGTTTTTTTTAAATTAACAGACACCATTTTGATTTCTCAGTCCTTTATATTTTGTGTCTCCTTCATATTATTTCATGTGATATTTTTAATGACTTGATATTTTCAGGTTATTCTAGACATTTTTAAAATTTCCTTTTTGAGAGAATTTTCACAGGAGAAAATTCTATTTCTGTTGGGCAAAATTTTTTCCCATTTTTTTCCTTGTTTTTATTTACATCTCTCTCCTTGTATGCTTTCTTCAAATAACAAATGAGTTCCTCAATTCAATAAACAGTTATCTGACCCTTGAGGATTGAGTTCAATCCTCAAAACCCCTGTAGTGGAAAGAGAGGCAGACTTCTGCAAATTGTTCTTTGACCTCCACATGTCTGTAGAGGTGTGTACCCCTGACACACACAAGGCTTGTAAGTTTTTAAGTCTATGTGCTGAGGCAGATATAAACCGCTCTCCACATTGGTGAGGTTTATTGGCTGGTGCAGTGGGTGCTGCAGTGTGAAGAGCTGCTCTATCTCAATCCCAAACTGACCTCCTGCTGACTGTTGAGGAGGCAACCCTCTCTACAGGGGAAAGGACACTAGGGAACCATGTTCCCTGAAGACAGACTTAACACCCACAGGGAGTACATGGGGCAGGCTCCCATAGTGCTCTGCTTGATCAGTTCCTATTTCCCATCACCCGCCTTTCTTCAAAATACTGAAAATTCAAATGATTTCCTGACTGTCTACATGTTCTGTCTGTCTCTTATGATGGGACATCGTCTTTTAAACATGCTTTATTGACATCATGCTACCACATACTAAACCCAAGAGAAAATGAAAAGAATCTATACTCAGACTGCACTCACTTTCTGAAGTTTATTACTAGTACATTCTATGTTAGGACATTTCATAACCTTTTATTACAATTGATGATTTGATGTCTTTTAGACTCTCCAGGCATGATTTGTTAAATGTTTTTAATTTTAACTGACACATAGAAATTGCCCATAAGGGTGCAGTTTGACATTTAAATACACACATATAATACACCATAATCACCTGTGACCCTGGACACTGAGACTTTCTGTGGGAACATTCTACATGTAATCTTAAAAATTCTCTAGTGGTTTGTTACACAAAATCCTATAAAATGCATAATTCAAGCATGAACCTAACCATTAAAATACTTAAACAACAAAACATCGAAAGTCATCTCACCAGCTGACTGGTGTGGTTGCCAAACAATATTAGTAACTAGAATTGGGTTACTAAGAGCAACAGAATTACTCATTCCTTGGAACACTTTAAGAAGGTCCCCCTAAACCTCCCCTCACACAGACCCTTTCCTAAACTAAGAGACGTGCAGTGTGCTTTGATTGGCTTATAACAATCTGAAAGCTGGCCTCTGTAGACTGGGCTGATGAGGGTCCCCCCTACCTCACAAGTCCAGCTGGGGACCTGAACACACACACACACCCTAAACAACAAAACATCAAAAGAGGTGCTGGGAAAAGGAATGCTGAAGACGTAACCAAAATATTCATTTATCTTCCACCTATTTATAGCAACTAACTTCAATTAGGGGTGATGTACACAGGCTGCTGCATCACAGAAAGTATTTAGTTAATGTCACAGGATCAGTCATGATAGTGAAAACATTTATGTTAAGACAGTGACCTTAGATACAGGGCAGGATCATAAAGAGGGACTTGTGTATCACCACATCAAAATTTGCTAAAGAATTTCTGTACCTTCAACTTGGAAGACTAAGACCATGCAGCTGCTTGCTGGCAGGACCTGCTCAGTCCAGGAAGAACTGAGAAGCACCCAGATGACCTTGCTTGCTGGCAGGACCTGCTCAGCCCAGGAAGAACTGGAGAAGCACCCAGATGCCCTTGCTTTCTGGCAGGACCTGCTCAGCCCAGGAAGAACTGAGAAGCACCAGGGTGCCCCTGCATACCTTACCCTCAGATCCTGCACTTAATCTCTCTGTATCTATTGTTCTCATTACTTTGGCTCAGTACTAATGGCAAACATAGGAACCTAGATGACACAAATTAATTTTCATACACTGTAAAGAAAAGAAAGGGGGGATGACAAGCAGCCTATTTGGAATTGTTTTCTCTTCACAGATATAAACAATTCTGCTACTTTGGGCTGTTTCAGATACTGTACCCACCTTTGCCTTGCTTTTGCTTCCTAGGACACAGGCTGTTTAATCTATATTTGAATCTACAGTATGATTCATTTCACACATAATATATCCTGCTATCACATTTTTCTTAAAATTATTCAGAAACTTCAACTTCTAATTTTAGGCTTTTTTTTGAAAGAAAAATACAAACTAACATAAATAAGTATGCCTGAAATCATGAAATTCTTCTGAACTTCCACTATGAGTTTTAAACAGCCTAATTATTTTCTAAAGTGTATCTGGTTGTATTTTTGCAAAATTCCCATAAGCTGGCGTTCTGTATTTTGATATGTTTGTCTGAAATTTAAACTTGACTTCTGCCCATGAAAAACATAAAAACCTCCGAAGACAACAGCCTCCTCTTATCAGATATTACAAAGTCACTGCTAATGGCTCATGAAATTCAACCAATCATACACAGTGGCAAAGGGACAGACAAGGACAAGAAGCCCATATCAAAACTGGGCCGAACAGAAGCAGAGACCCTGCAAAGGAACGCCTTCCGGGGATCATAAATTTTATTCTGATTAGCCCATACAAAATTTATACCACCAAATAATCTGTAAATAGAGACAAAAAAATATTTTTTGTGAGACACTGCCAGAAACTTTCACATGCATCTTTATGCTAGGCTCCCCAGTGCCAGCTCTATCTGGCGGTCCAGGGCACAGAAGGCTGCTAGCCAAGGAACCAAGGGAAGATGACTGCTGGGGAGGGGGGTGGATTTGCTGCTCTTTCTATTTGCCTAATAGGAAGCCTTGTGCTCAGCATCTCCTAAAGCAAAAGAAGAGAGATGAAATCTCTGGGCACCTCACTGGCAAAGGACATACAATGACATACAAAATTAGGTAGCAGAGTACCTGATTTGTAGCTACATAGGAAGATGAAGCAGAAAGATTTATGGTTGGATACTGATCTGGGACACCCAGTGAGACTGTTCCACAAAAAAAATTGCCTATAGATAGATAGATAGATAGATATAGAAATATAGATATAGATATATTTATTTATATAATAAATGGACCCTTTAATGATTAGTAGCAAAATATACACCTAATAAACCATGGACCCTTTAATGATTAGTGGCAAAATATACACCTTGACAACTGGCATCATTCATAGATTAAGGATGGAAAAAAATGATTTCAATTCTAAATTTTTAAAAAGTATCTATTGGGGCCGGGCGATGGTGGTGCATGCCTTTAATACCAGCACTCCAGAGGCAGAGTCAGGCGGATCTCTGTGAGTTCGAGACCAGCCTGGTCTACAGAGCTAGTTCCAGGACAGGCTCCAAAGCCACAGAGAATCCTGTCTCTAAAAACCAAAAAAAAAAGTATCTATTGGGAGCTCATCGAGGCCAGCTGGACTGGGACTGAAGAAGCATGGGATAAAACTGGAGTTTCTGAATATGGTGGACAATGAGGGCTGCTGAGAAGCCAAGGACAATGGCACTGAGTTTTGATCCTACTGCATGTACTGGCTTTGTGGGAGCCCTAGCCTGTTTAGATGCTCACCGTCCTAGACATGGATGGAGGGGGAGGATTTTGGACTGCCCACAGGGCAGGGAATCCTGACTGCTATTTGGACTGGAGAGGGAGGGGGAGGGGAATGGGTCATGTGGTGTGGGGGGAGGGGGGGAAGAAAAAGAGAGGCGGGGAGGAGGCAGAAATTTTTTAATAAAAAAAATAATAAAAATTCCAAAAACCACAGAGAAACCCTGTCTCGAAAAACCAAAAGAAAAAAAAGAATAAAAAATAATACAAATAAAAAGTATCTGCATCATTTTTCCCTACTATCTTAATATCAACTTTTGGGAATAACTAGGCTCTGCAGGGGATAAGCAGGCATATCAATATACATGTATTAAAGGAATGACTAGGTTGGAAGGAGAGCCTCTGATGAGGCTTCTCAAGGAATATGGGGTTATTTGCTAATTCTGTTCATTTCTATGTATATACCACTCTGCCTGCAAGCATAATCAGAAATATGGAAAATTATGGGACTTAATAGAAATCATCTGTAGCTGGGCGGTGGTAATGCACGTCTTTAATTCCAGCACTCAGGAGGCAGAGGAAGACAGATCTCTCTGAGTTCAAGGCCAGCCTAGTCTACAAGAGCTATTCAAAGAGCTGTTACACAGAGAAATCCTGCCTTGAAAATCAAAAAGAAAGAAAAGAAAAAAAGAAATGATCTGTGTAAGCACTCCTGTCTACAAAACTCAAGGCTGATATTCAAAACGTGACTCTAAACCTAGGTTATTGTACTGCTTTTCTCAAAGTGTAGACTGTTCCCTGCAGGGGGTATGGAGCTAGAAACCAACTCCCAGTTATCAGCTACTGGAAGAATCTCCCTGGGTTCTTATTACTGAGGCAGCATTTATTCTGTTTGTTCTCCCTTCAGCAGCCTGCTTTCTGTTCCTCCAACCCTTCACTTATGTGTTTCTACAAGGGCTTCTCAGAAGTTCAAGTGCCAAGAAGAGAGCATATGAAACGTTTAGCAGGGTTCTCTAAGCATGTATTAGGCATGGCCCCAGAACAGAGTCTCTCCCTGAAACAATACAGACTCAGAAGACCACAGTAAAGACCTAACTCAAGTAATTACAAACCTGCTCCACCTGAAATTCAGGCCTGGCAAATACAGCGTGAGGCTCCCAGAGCCCAGTGACAGCACTTGGGATGCTCACAGTCTACACACACTCACTGCAGACTTTGCTTCAGGGAAAAGTGGAGGACCATTTAAGGGACTCTTTCTGTGCACAGAACTGTCAGCACTCAGGAATGGAACACTGAAAATCTCTTAACATAAAACTCTTGCAGGGCAATGGTGGCACACGCCTTTAATCCCATCCCTAGGGAGGCAGATGCAGGTGGATCACTGTGAGTTCGAGACCAGCCTGGTCTACAGAGCTAGTTCCAGGACAGGCTCCAAAGCCACAGAGACACCCTATCTCGAAAAAAATAAAATAAAAACCTCTCTGGGGAAGCTCACTTGAGTGGGAGGATATGAACATCTAACATGCAGGAAGAGCTTGTAGGCCTTGTAAGTAAAGAGGATGCAAATTTTTAAGAAATCCCGGCAGAGGGCTGTAAGAGCTGGGCTAGGAAGCAGGAACGTGGTCCTTCTATCTCTATAATCTGCACCCTCTCTTTTACCTTCCAAAGTTGTCACCATGGACTTGGGACAACAATCTGGAGACTCCCTTTGCTGTCCTATCTCCTAATCTATTCTTTCACATAATTAACTGCTGATTCGTTTGTCCTCTGATTTTATCTGAGAAACTGGCAGGTTTCGCTAATTTCTACAATTATCACATATCAGTGTTAAGGAAATATTTCATTTCCCAAATGAAAAGCAAACACTCAGAGCACAATAAGAAAGGCTGAGACACTGGGAACTTAATGAGCTTTGCCGCTCTTTGAGTCGATGATTTCAAAGAACTTAAAAAGCAAAGACTTTGGCTCTCATTGTGCTGAAACTGAACTGAAGAAATGTTAAGTGTTTTGTTTATTCATTTATTTGTGATGTATTCATCCTTCCCTAGCAAGTCAGTAATGAGACAGGGAATAGAAGACAAAATATTCTGATTCCTTATTCTCCTACCAACCACTCACCTTCCTTAAATGCCCATGGTAGAAGTTCTAAACATTTACTGTTCTAAACCAGGAATGATTGTGATTTCCCTAACAGATCCACAGAAACTTAGCAAGAAAAAGAAGTAAGAAAGAGAAGGGCTTTAATCTTCTCAGTTTCCTTCAGGGTGGACTTCTTCAGAATATCTTTTCTGACATAACATCAGGGCTATGAAAGTCTAACCTCTTTAGGGACTGGTAAATGCGGAGCTGGGACATACTGCCTCATTGGAAGCAGCAGCAAGTCAAGCTTGCAGACTCAGGAAAGAGGTGCCCCAGGGGCATCCACCAGAGTCTGAGTTACCCATTCTTTAGTACTGTACATACAGTCAGAAATTAAGTAAGCTGCATTGTGAGAATGGCTTCCAGCTAACAGTGGGCTGGATTTTCTCTGGAAAGGATGTGTTTGAGTAATAAATCATAAAAACTATCTCTCCCACTCTCACTGTTAAAATGTAGACACAGGATCTATATCCTCTGACTCCCTAAGCTCACAGAGGCCTCCATTGAACATGGTCTCTGATCTATTCTGGATAGTTACAAACATGTTTTCCCACATACGTGAATGCAAATGAACTGGGGCAAGAGCAGAGCTCAGCCTGGACAGCCCCTTCCTGTTTATAGAACTTGGCAAGGTGAGGACCTTCACATTTGGTTTAATTCATCTGATAATAATAAAGTATTTGTTTCATAAATGAAGTAAAACAGGGAAAATAGAGTCTGGGATTACAGGTAATATAAAACATGTGTTCCTTTTGAACACTCTGCAATGAATCTTCCATTTTTAAAGGATTGTTTGATCAAGAACAAGAGCGTTTTATTCTCTGATTTGCTTTTATTCATTTTTTGATGTTAGAAGAACTATGGATAAATAAAAACTTAAATGCTAAATACATAGCTAAGTAATTAGTATATTTTAAAACAGAAAACAAAAGGCCATATTTGCAGAATGTAACAGCATGGTTATTCATATTTAACAGACTTCATTTCATGTAAATCTCAGAATTATTAAACCCAAAGTCTGAACACATCAAAGTCTGATTTGAATGAAATCAGAATATTATCTGTGTCACAGAAAAACAAAACATCTTATCAGTGTATCAGATATTAGCCACCCGCCTTGTTTGCAGAGGACCCGAAGATGCTGAACTGTTTCCAGCTTATGGAACGGGCACACAAATCATTGAAGCAACAGCTTTAAAAAATGTTCCCTGGAGCTCTTATCCCTGTTTCCTATACACCAGCACCTCTCTTTCCTATCACAGCAAATTCAAACAGGTAAACGGATCCCATCCACATTAAAGACCAGTGCACTCTAATATTGTTTGTCACCGACACCTGGTTTTACCATGTATCCCTTCACTCTGGGGACACTAGAAGCAGGTTCGCTTCAGCATGCAAAGGAGCCAGGGCATACCTTCCTTCCTATGTATGAACATTTGACTGAAAGTAAGAAACAACACCCTGGTGCCTTGTCATTTCAATTCTTCACACTTTGGTCTGTGTGTGTTTTATATCGCAACAAAGATTTATCTCCCCCAACCCCTGCCACAGGGCAATTCTCTGTGACAAAGCTAAGTCTGAGACTCCAACCAAATGAAAAAAGGCCAAATTCCCAAAGAGAAAACTCATGTTCACAGCCATTCATAGGGGTCCCAATCACAGGGAACCGATCAGAATTCAGGACGACCAGAACTGGGCAGGGGAGGCCCCAGAGACTTTGGCAGCTCTGTAAGGGGATTTGGTGCAAAGAATATGTTCTGAACCCTCCAACAGAGACTGCTATGACATGTTCATACTGCCAGTATTATGAGCAGCCTGTTCTCTCATCATCCCTCTTTGGGGACACCTACCCACACCTCTCATCCATTTATTAATTTATTTCCAGATAATTTTTAGGAGTAGCCCTTTATAAAGTACAAGTTTCCCATTGCTGTTTTTTTACACCATTTACTTTATTCATACTTTTGACCCATATAATTCTACCCACTCAAAGGTTTTCTCCTTCCTGCTTTGCATGAACAGCCTTACTAGTCAGTTCCGAAGCAGGGAGAGGCTGAAGTGTGTATTCTTGAAAAGATATTAAAAGACTGAATGGTACTAAGGTGTCGCGGCCATGTGGCAGACTCAAGTGCAAAACAACAAACTCCAGCTTGAAAGGAAGACCACCTCACTGTGAGGAAACTAATCAGAGAGCTGAGACTCCCGGGAAAAGACGTTCCTTACTCAATATTGTTGTGTATGCCTGGATGATTATCAACTCCAAACTCAATATGTTCATGTTAATAAAAGGGAAAACTTTAAACATCTCAAGTATGAGAATAATGAAATCTACAAGTCCTCATCTTCAACATTATAATCAAAAGAGTCTGTGAATACTTTCCAGTGTTATTTCTACAAAATTACGTTTGAAAATCTCAAAGGTTCCACAGTAGTAATTAAAGGTATAACTTTTGCATTTATTTTTCAATTTCTGTCTCTGGAGGCTAATTTAGAATACTTCTCCACAACAAAATAAATTTCTTTGTGCCCCATCTTACAGGATTTAAAGCTAACTTCTATGATGTCCTTGCTTTAAAATGTAGATTTTTGCCTTTCTAAATCTTGCTTGCCAGTAGGGCTGTGTAGTGAGCACATTTACAACCTCATACACACTATTTCCAGCCATCTACCATTTGTACCCACACCAAAGTGCACAGAACATCAGCAACAGTACTTCAGTGTGATTAATAATGTCTCTATGTTTAAAAGTTACCAAAAGACTAAAAGTAAACACCCCACTGAAAAATTCCCTTGAGTCCATCATCAAAAATACTCAAGATGGTCTGACTGCTTGAATCAGTAAAAAGGGATTGTTTGAGTATATGAACGGTAATTAAATCAATTCTTATCTATGGTAGTTGTGTACAAACAACACCACGAGATTAGGAAAGGAAAGGGTGGCTAGACTTTAAGCTCCTGTGTGGAGAACTCATTTCAGCATCTATCTTACCTTGCGAGCAGGACAGTAGACCTGGGAGCTAGCTGCTGGGACTTCTGTGACTCTGGCGGCCTTTCTCTTGGAAGCTGGGTGAAAAGTAGCCTAATTAGCATAACCTTTTGCATGTAAAAAGAGATACAAACTGTAACAGGATACCAGGCCCACCTTAATTAACATTTCAAATCAAGGAATCTGAGCTGCAATTTTAAGGACTGGGGGGGGCACACACAGAACACACACAAACCAAGTAAAACAACAACAACAACAAAGGAAGGCAACTGGCTGGATGGGGGGTAAAGTCAAGCCTATGGAGGACTAATTTACTGAGCATTATTAGACAAAGTTTTTTTGAAAAGGATAGCAAAGAGAGAAATGGATTTCTATACAGAGTGATGAGAATTAAGAACCTAAGCTCATGTCTTTTACAATGGGAGCAGCTGTGTCTCATTTTATTTTCCCAAGTAGGTTATTCTACAGTAAGAAATCAGACAACAGCTCTAATAGCAGCTACTTCTGATGTCTTGCAGAAATATTCGTATCATTGTTACACATACCTACCTCGTCCAGAAAAAAAGAAACATTTTCCCTTAACCCTTTGTATTGCTAATGAGCTTATCTATAAATGGTTTGAAATAGGAAGGCACTAAATACTTGTAATCATTAAGTGTATCTGTACAGAAATCAAACTGGATTCATCATATCCTAAAAGGGTTTGTTGGTGTTTTTTATCTCTAAGTGTTTTTGTTCTACTTTGCTGTGCCTGGAGGAGCCTCAGAAGGAAGAACCTGGAATGATCTTTGAGTCATCAGTCAACTTATAGAAAAAGGAAATAACATACACCAGTCAATAACATAGCGTACTAGTGTGCATGTTAACATAGTGTATTGCTGTGCCTTCAGTACCAATCAAGTATAGATTATTGTAACTTTTTCTTTGTTGTAGAACAGGTTTTGAGCCAGGTGGCATATGAATTATACATAAAAAAAGTAACCAAAATGTTTGTCTCTGAAGAATTGGAACTTCTAAATGTTTTACTCCAGGTCTGATGACCCACAGTCATAAACACAGTCACTACCCAAGGGAATAGTCCTGGAGAGAGGTTTCAATTATTCAGTTCCCATGAAAAAATTTAGCTGCTCAGAAGTTTCTCCCACCCCATCCTATGGTGATCATAATTCAGACACTTTATTGATCGTGTTCTATAGTCAAAATTATAAGAACACAATGCCTTTAGTTTTCTTTAGTACGAATGGTGGTCACAGTCTCTGCTTACACACTGACAATACTGATACCAAATGATCTTGCGTATTTTGCTATGATCATGTTATTGAAGAGGGTGCTTATGCCGGAGGGGCGATAGAGTGTGCTCCAGCTCACCCTCTGGAAGGATAGAAGCTGACAGACTCTGAAAACACAGAAGGTATCTACTCCCATCGCCGTGCCTCTCATCATCTCCAGTTCCAGCAGAACAGGTGAAGCAGGATCTTAGATGCAGGCATTTCTTTGGATTACCAAGGTGTAAAGAACAAGAGTCTAGATGTGACTCACACCTGCCAATGTGCTTTTTGGTTTTTATTGTACTGTGACAGGCATCCATCCCTATGTAGACTGTACAGTCTCAAAAATCTAGTCAATCACTGAACCATTATGCAAATTTTCATGCTAATGGTAGTATTTGTCTAGTATTGTTGACTGTCTCTTTTAGTTATGTTCCTTAATAAAAATGTATATGAATGCTTAATATCCATGAAATCGAGGTTTAAACATGTTAGACATGGGCTGGGAAGATAGGTCAGAGAGTTTGATCCTCAGAACACACATAGAAAGACAGATATGGAGCGATGCAATCCCAGTGCCCCTAGTGATGGAAAGCGGGTAGAGAAAGAAAAACCCAGAAGCTCCAAAATGTGTTACCTGGTATTAAAATAGACAACTATTAAAACATTATGGTATTGTGTATATCCTCTAAGCACCACATGGTATCTCACTATATTTGAATTTCTGCAAAAATATACCATCAGGGGGAATGGAGAGATGGCTCAGAGGCAAAGAGCACTGGCTGCTCTTCCAGAGGTCCTGAGCTCAATTCCCAGCAACCACATGGTGTCTCACAACCATCTGTAATAAAATCTGATGTTCTCTTCTGTACTGTAAGATACATGCAGGAAGAACCCTGTATACATAATAAATAAAAATCTTTTTAAAAAATATGCCAGTTTTTTTGGTTGGAAAGAACTGAAATTCACTAATCACTTATGGAGGTGGAGAAGCCCATAATTAATTAGCGATATCATCTGTCTCTGGTAAAGGTTCCCTACTCCTAGGTTGCACACAGCCAGCTTTATGCCATGTTCTTGGGTAACGTAAGTAGTTAAAGGCCTGTTTTCTAAATGTACAAATATTACTTACTTAGACTTTTCCCAAAAAACCTTGTCACCCACAAAAGACTCTACCTCACTCTGTGACTTCCTTGAAGGTCAATGTACACAATCCCAAGCCTTGGGTCATCCAGGTTGGGATAACCTTCAGTAGTGCTTGAGGCCTCAGTCGCCCTGACAATGAAGGAAATGCCATGGGTTATTCATTAGCATACTTTATTACTATGCCATCAATGACAATCAGTTCTATCCTACTGTGAGGTTTTCTTTGTTGGAATACTCAAGTTTGAGGCAAGTGGGGTATGAATTATATTTGAGTAAATAATAAAATATACACAATCACAATCACACACATTTTCATGTAGACAACAAGTATTCAGACCATAATACTTTTGGCCCAAGTGTCTCAAATTTATGTCACTCTCATTTTGTAAAATAGATTCATTCCAATAAAAAAAGTCCCCAAATCTTTATATGTTTCAGCATCAACCTAACTTAAAAGTTAAAGTTCAATCTGAAAACCATCTAAATCAGTCGCCATCTGTTCTTGGATAAATTGGGATTACACTGACTGGGAACTGGTGTAATCAAACCAAGATGGACAGGACAGGACATCCCAGCACAGGAGCAGTATGAGTGAAGGAAGCAGTAATGGACTCTGAGCAAGTCCAAGTGCACTCACCTTTATTGACTCAATTCTCTGCCATGTGAATTCAATAGAGCAGAGGCCTTGCCTTTGAAGCTAGGTGGAATGCTGCCTTGGTGTCACTGGGCATCCCGGTCTCCCAAGGAAGTTTCAGGTCCTAGTCCCACCTCAGTAGAAACTTTATTCCTTGGTCATGTACCTACAGCCATCTTGGAGTAGAAGTTCATTTTTGTTTGTTCATCTATTAATCTGAAAGCTAAGTAAATCCCAAGGTGGCCTCCTGGGTGGGTTCTGTGGCTCACCAGGGGATCTGCTGAAAGCTTCTAGCAGGAGGCATCTGCATTGACCCCCAGGAGCTAGAAGAAGCTTCCACCACCACTCCCAGAGCTCCTTGGAGCTATGCCTGAAGCAATGCAGAAACTCTAGACCAGTTCAGTGAGCTGAGCAATGATGAGATTGAGGAAGGCTGGGAAGAAAGGTTCAGGCCTCTTCCTTTGAAACAATTGTAATGCCCTGGCTGCATTACAATGTGTGTGGCAATGGTGACCATCCCTGAGAAGTGTGTAAGGTCATTTCTGAAACACCACTAGCCCACACTTACTAATAATCTCAGCATTGGACAGCTGACTGACCACACTTTTCTCATTTTTTGTACTATTAAGCTAAAAACCCATGTTGTATTCTAATAAGAACTCTGTCTTTGAGTGTTTCTCTATCTTTTGGCATTTTACTATAGATGTTCAGGAGAAACCTGAACCGTTTTAGAAACATCTTCATGCAAATATCCAACCCTTTAAAACTCTGAAGGCTAATACTCAGAAAACATTGGAACACAGGAACAATGCAGTCAAGGTTATTGACTCTGTGTGACAGAACCTTTTGCAGTTCCCAGTAATGTGCTCCTCACCTGCACAGCTTCTACAGTGCATGTTTCTGCCCACAGTCTTATCTTATCTAGATTTTGGACAGTCTCTAATGTGATTGATTCCTTGAACTTTTCTCTGTCTATGTGAGTCTGGGCCCATGTTAGAGCTTCCCTCAGTGGTCTGTCTGTGGAGAGGTATGCTGTTCACAATAGTGTAAAGCCTTGTCCTATATATACATATTAACCCAATCTCAAAACCACTCTTAGGCTTTGGGGTTCTGGTTAAAGCAACATTCTCACTCCGTGGTGCAGGTTTCTCTTTCTCTCAGACCATTAGGAATGTTTTAATAAAATATCATAACTGAGCCGGGCGATGGTGGCACATGCCTTTAATCCCAGTACTCGGGAGGCAGAGGCAGGCAGATCTCTGTGAGTTCGAGACCATCCTGGTCTACAAGAGCTAGTTCCAGGACAGGAACCAAAGCCACAGAGAAACCCTGTCTCGAAAAACCAAAAAAAAAAAAACATAACTGGGTGGGGTGTGTGTGTGTGTGTACATGCATTTCTCAAAGATCTGAAGGCTGGGTCATTCAAGTGCAAATACCTGCATATTTGCTGTGTCCTGAGGACCTCAGTCCTGGTTCATAAATGGCCCTCTCACGTGATTATTTTATGAGGCCCTAATAGCATTTACAAGGTCTCCACTCCAAGACCTAAACACGTCCCCAAAGGCTCCAACTGCCCCCCCCCATTGACCCAGGATTAAGAGTCCAGCAGGTGATTGGGAGAAGCAGCCCCTGCTGCTTGGCTTTATCTGTGCAGAACTGGGAGAACTAGAGTGACTCCTCACCCCTGTCAGCCTCACACTCACCGAATCCACACAGCTCACACATCTACAGACAGATGGAAACCATTCCTTTGCAAAGTTAATTGCATGCCGTTTCAATATCGAGACTTCTTTTTTTCAATTTACCTCTAAGGAAGAGGGATAGGAAGCAGGGGGTATAGTCATTGAAAATATAATAAAAGGGTGGTTGTGAAATTTTTTATGGAAATATTTCATATCATGTAAATAGAGGAAAGGACCGTGTGGAAAAATATTAAAATATTCTTCACTTAATGGCTGTTCAAATCAATCTTCTGGGTTATACCATGGTCACAGAGTGAGTATTTTCTTATAGATCTAATACATCAATTTCTGATGACACATTCTTAGGATGCAACTAAATATAGAAATATCTAAGCTCACAATAAGGTCACTTTTCATAAATCCGTAAAAACAAAGCAAACATGAGGATTATTTACATATGCGACAATAAACACTACCAGAGGCAAACCTCAGTTACACCAACCATTGCTGGTACTCTTAGAGTGCTCTCCGCAGCTGTACCAGGAAACTACAGATTGGGTAATTTATAAAGAGCAGATATCCACCCAGTTCATAGTTTTACACACTGAAAATTTCAAAAGCATCTCAGGAGAGTCTTCGTATTGTATCACCTCACTGCCAGGGCAAAAGGTCAGGAGAGGTCAAAGGTGAGGCAGGCAGTGAGGGCACTCCTTCATTTTTTGGTAAATCCACCCCCTGAAAGAGTATTCTTGAGGGCAGAGCTCTCTTGATCAAATCAGTCTTCTCTGCCTCTGTCCAGGTCTCAGCATGGCCGTGCTGGGGATGAAGTTTTCAACTCGGGAATGTATGGAACACTCACATCCTAGAAAACCACTTTTCCTTCCAGCTGAGGAAGAAAGACTCCTTAAGCATATGATTCTACCACTGCCAGGAAGCTGTTACCATTTCGAAGTAAAGTCATGCTGTAAATGTGCAGACAACTCATAGCAAATGCACAGGATCTGCTTTCAAAAGGTATCAACAAGTAATGCTGTTTGTTAGTATAACCTACTGGGGCAAATGTTATCTTCATTTTACAAATGAAGATGCTGAAACCCTTAGCAATTAAACAACTTGCTCAAGACAGCATCAAATGGGCCAAACTCAACCTCAAATGCAGAAAATGGACAAATCTGAAGGGCTCGCTGACTAGCAGCGCCTTGCCTGTGCAAGCAAGGGTGGCTGCAAATGATCTTATGAGATTTGTCCACTAATGTATGGCTTACTCTCTAGAAGACACTGTCTACAAACTTGGAGCATACTTTTTAATTCTTTTTTTAGAACTTCTAAACCTGCAGGTTGTAGCATCTATAAAGGCTCAAAACAATGCAAACGTAGTCCGTCATGAAACTGCTAACCTACAAAAAAGTTCATGATTGTTTAACTAATTGGGAGAGGGGTGTGAGAGTCAATTGTGTGGTTCTTGAACATTATTCTGTAGAGGATAGATAGCACTGTGCAATTTCAAAAGGTTGAACACATCTGAATATGATTTCTTTTAGCAAGCTAAGGATCTGGCATATAGAAAGTTTCTGAGTGGCACTTAGAGCCCCAAATTTCATACACTAAAACACAAAACAGACACCAGATGTGACTGCAGCAAGGGACTTAGGTATGAAAACCTTTCATTTCCTTTGTATTTTAGTCAAATTTGAGAAGGGTGTTTAAAATTGTCTATGTTTATATATGGATGCAACTGAAGAATCCAGAAGTTTCGGCTTCTTTTCTTAAGTCGGATCCTAGTTTAGCCAACTATTCACCTGCTGCCCGATATTTGGGTTCTCCCTAGATAAATTACAATAGTGTTGTCGTTTGCTTTTTTTTGGTTTTTTGACACAGGGTTTCTCTGTAGCTTTGCAGCCTGTCCTGGAACTAGCTCTTGTAGACCAGGCTGGCCGCGAACTCACAGAGATCTGCCTGCCTCTGCCTCCCGAGTGCTGGGATTAAAGGCATGTGCCACCACTGCCCGGCTCTGTTTTTGTTGTTGAACACAGACTTTGGGAGTAAGGAAAGACTCCTTTCACCCTCCTCCAGCATGTTCATTTCAAATGTCCTCCCTTAGAGTGTAAACTGTTTCTGAAACAGGGCACTGTTATTCATCTTCACAGTATCAAAGGGCCTACTGTGGGAACAAGAAGCCTGTCCATGAAGAGACCAATGTGCTCTGCCCATCCCTCAGACCGGAACCCCAGCCTGATTGTTTAGGTGGAATTACCTCACTAGTTTCTGTTGGATGTGGCAAATGTCTATCTCAATGGTGTCATTACTGTTTGCTCTCTCAGTCAGCTTACTACATCTTATCTGATAGATGTTAGATGTGACCCATTTGGTGATTTTCTGCTATCTTTCTGCTATTAGCTATTTGTTCTAACATTTTTACTTGGTACACACTTTAAAAAAAATTTGAGCCGGGCGGTGGTGGCGCACACCTTTAATCCCAGCACTTGGGAGGCAGAGGCAGGCGGAAATTTGTGAGTTCGAGACCAGCCTGGTCTACAAGAGCTAGTTCCAGGACAGGCTCCAAAACCACAGAGAAACCCTGTCTCTAAAAACCTAAAAAAAAAAAAAAAAAAAAATTGAGACTGAAAATATACTACTCATATATACTTTGTATTGGTTGGCAAATAGGACCTACTAAACTGAACAAGTTAACCCAAAAATTGAGGAAACTCAAGGTAACACCAGAAACAGGAAAAGAACCAGAAACAGAGGTAGAACAAAAATGGTGTGATACAGCCAAAATAACAAAAGACAAGATAGGGTATATGAAACCAACAGACATAAAAACGGCATCAACAGATCCACAGTTGCTAAATCCAATTCTAGATAGGGCCCCCAAGTACCAGCAATATTGGTAAAAACAATACAAGATATTGATAAAGATAGATCAATGGGAAAAAGGCTAGCCTTGAATATTACCAGACATACGGCAGACCTGGCCAGTCAGCCACAGTCTGAAGCCGTTCCCTCTTTTCCAGTAACTACACTAACAAAAAAAGACTCCTTTATTGGCAAAATTAAAAGGACAGTCATGGTGGGTACTCCTATCAGGGGATGGACCAAATATAGAAGATACTGCACCACACAGAGGGAATGGGTAGAGGAGCTAAGACCATTTACTCCAGGGGAGTTAAGTGAGTTAAGACAAGAATATGCCCAAAATGGCATGAAAGATGCCACATGGATAGTGAAACTGTGGGAAAAAGATGCAGACCCAGTTATGTTGACAGAACATGAAATGAGAAAAATCCATAATATAGTAGAAAATCCAAGTATAACAGAAGCTCTAGAGCACTGTTTGAATGTAAGGCAGGGTGATACCCACCCCTATTAGACTGGATTACATCAGCTTGGAGACATGCATTCCCCTACAATGGATCTTACCCAGTTTGGAGCAGCAGGTAAATGGATGACATACCAAGAATGTATACAGCTAGCAAGAAAATTAGGCATATTGTATTTCATAGACAATGAAACAAACACACCACAGGCAGCTCCACTAATTCCACAATTTAAGACAATAATAATTAAGGAAGTGCCACCACACCTCAGAATGAGTTTAGCAGGACCAATTCAAAATTGCCAAACAGTGGCAGAAGCCACTAATTTTTTCAAAAACTTCAGAGAGATGGATAATGATAAAGTACTGTCATTTCCAGTCAGTAAGAAACCAAGACAATTTTTGCAAAATATAAGGAAAATTAAACATCTTGGAAAGGCTAGAACAGGGCTTCCCATAAGACCTAATGAATCATGGAACCCATGGAGGGCTGTAGTAGAATAAAGAAGTAAACCATTCCCACAGAGACCTTTTTTAGGGTACAACAGAGGACCAGCAAATACTGGTCCTCACATAAAAATTCAACAAAATGGATGGCAACCAGATAGGAGCAGATCAATACCCATACCAAGGGGGAAAAAACAGGTGGAAAAACAGGTGGCAGAGACAAAATGCCACACCCAGGAACAGCAGCCACTAAGACCAGTGATAAACCTGCCAGTAGTTAAAAAGGGAATAATAGTACCAACAAAATGGCTTTTAGATACAGGAAGTGAAATAAGTATCTACACAGAATTTACAGATAATTATAAAAATAAAAAACAGATTAGAATACAAGGAGTTAATACAGAAAGAACAGTACCAGTAATAGAAATAATTATTCAATGTTATGATGTTAAGCATAAGATAGAAGTAGCTACCCAGCACTCGGGAGGCAGAGGCAGGCGGATCTCTGTGAGTTCAAGACCAGCCTGGTCTACAGAGCTAGTTCCAGGACAGGCTCCAAAGCCACAGAGAAACCCTGACTCGAAAAACAAAAAAACAAAAAACAAAAAAAACAAAAACAAAAAAAAAAAGAAAAGAAAAGATAGAAGTAGCTAGTTTTTCTGCACCACTAAATAGGTTAGGAATTAAAGTAATTTGTAAACTATTCCCATTCTTCTTGAATTACAAGTCCATAAGGAAATACTATGTAAATTTAGCAGAAGTAAAAATTGAACCAGTAAAATTACCAAAAACTCCTCCAACTTTTTACAGCACATTACCCCATAAAAGGAGGTATGGCTGAAATTTCAGATACGGTCCAGACTCTTTTAAAAGAGGGCATTATAGAACAAGCACAATCTTTTAATTACAACTCACCAGTGTGGCCCATACTGAAGCCAAATGGAAAATACAGATTTACAGTAGATTACAGGAGGATCAATGAAAAATCCCCCAGAATGCCAGATAATCTACCATACGTAGAAGATATTTTTCTACAAATAAGACAATATGCACCAAAATGGCTAACAAGAATAGACTTGACTGATATGTTCTTTGGAATACTGTTGCATCCAGAAAGCCAGGAAATTACAACATTTGCGTGGCAAAATAAAATAACATAGATTTAAAAGTTTGCCACAAGGATATTTAAATAGTTCAATTATACCACATGCAACACTGATGACATTAGAAACATTACCAGAAATTAAAGGTAAAATATTATCATATGTAGATGACGTATTAATTATAGCACAACTGTAATGAGCATGGAAGCAGATTCCTCTGAATGAATAAATAAAGGGGAATCTGTAGTGTAGATAGAGCAGGAAATTTATAGAATAAGAATGAATGTAACTTGGTGTAATGTAAAAGCATTTCTTCTTGTGTGTGGTATGGAAAATTACTAAGGTGAAATATTGGGAGAACATTTGCCCACTTGAAGGCTGCCACACCCATCTGGCCCTGCCAGATGTGGGGGGCTGCATCCAGCAACTGTGGCAACGAAATAATCTTGCCGCACAAGAGGGACCCCCACCCTTCTGTGGCCAGTCGATACTGATAACCTAGGACATCTGGTTATCGGAAGGATCAAATGAGGGGCAACTGTGAACTGACTTAAAAGAGGTGGCTGAAGCAGGGTGGTTATCTCACTTCTCACAATGGCTCTGGCACCAGGCCTCCATGAAAAAGAGATCCTCCTAGCCTGCCTCCCGAAAAGCAGCAATATTGAATGCCTTGCCTAAACATTTAATGCTCTGTCTCCCGAGCACAGAGCTTTGTCTCCCAAAAACAGACATTTAACGCCTTGCATCCCGAATGCAAATCCTCATTTAACTGAGAGTGGACATTGAAGGTCTGTCTCCCGAGAACAGACTAGATACTCTGCCTTTCAGAATGCTTTGCCATCCCGAAAGCAAAGCTTCGTCTTTTGAGCAGACAGAACGCTTTGCCATCCCGAGAGCAAAGCCTCATCTTCGAGAGTAGAGAACTGAGAGCCTTGTCTCCCGAGACTTGGTCACCCGAAAGCTGAGTCCAAGGCCCTACCAGATACCATCCTGGAACATCAGGACCTTATCTCCGGAGTGCAGACTACGGGGTCAAGAGTCGATCTTCACTACCCAGCCCCCCAGTGCGGACAAGAGTCCAGCCTGAAGAAATTCAAAAAGCCCTTTTTAAGCCAGGGAATATCAGGTCATATGATGCTATTTCATGTGTGTATGAGAAGTTAAGAAAAGAGCATAGATGTGTTAATACATATGTTTAGTGTGTGAAATGTTAAGAGATATTTTATGGATAATTGATAAGATTAGGAAATATTAATGGATAAGTTAAGGTTAAGAAGCGTTTCATAGATAAGTAATGGATAAGTTGTATTAAGGTTAAGAAGTGTTTTATAAGTTGTATTAAGGTTATAGATAAGTAATGTGTAAGTTGTATTAAGGTTATAGATAAGTAATGAATAAGTTGTATTTAGGTTAAGAAGTATTTATGGATAAGTTAGATTGAGGTTATGAATTGGTTTTATGTATTAGGTTTAGTAGGATTAATGATTGTGATATTGAAGTGCCTGTGTGTTGCCCATTATCAATCCCCCAAACCTATTGAGATTGTAACCCCCATTGATGCATTGGATATTGAAATTGCTAGTAAAGAATCATCATAAAAACAATTCTCTTGCTTGGTATGGTTACTCATCACTCTCTGGGGAGAAGGGCACGGAGTCCTCATAGATATTACTCGAAAAGAACCTGGAGCTGAAGTCCCCCAGCTCGTAACAGTGTGACACACACACACACACACACACACACACACACACACACACGGTAGCTCCTCAGCTGACATAGTAGGTCTACAAATCAGGCATGATTTGGTTGATCTAATAAATCAGCTCTGTTGTCTAATGATTTTAATTGAAACCTAAAACTTCGTATGTGTCTTTGCATGTTTGCATATGTGCAGGCACACGTGTGGGGATATGCATGTACATGACTGTGTGCTTGCACGTGGTAGGCTGGGGTTGATGCTGGGACTTGTCCTCAATCACTCTTTCACCTTAAGTAATGTAGGGGATGTCTCTCCATTAACCCCAGAGCTTACTGATACAGCTAGTCTCAGTAGTCAGCTGATATGGGGATCCCCTGACTCTGTCTCATAAAGCTAGAATTACAGGCAAGCCTCCACATCCACCAGCATTTATGTGGGTCTGGGGGTCCAAATTCTGTTCCCCACATTGCATAACAAACATTCTTTTTAAAAAGGGGGTGGTGAGAAGGCTCAATGTTAAAGACAAGTTCTATATATTCCTGGCAGCTGGGAACTTAACTATTTAGATCAAGCTAGCCTTAAATTTTGGATGATCCTCCAGCAGCCTGTACCTCCAGAGTTCTGGGATCACAGGCACCCTGTTGAACTAAGAAATTAATAGAGAAAGACACTATTAGACAAATTTCTACTGTAACCAAAAAAAGTTGAATTTTCTATGACAGTCATTTTATATTACAAAAACTCTTGAACCAAGTCAGCAAAGACACAGAAACCATTCGTTGTACCATTATTTACAATGTGGTATAATTGTTTGGACTGTATGTGTAGTCAGTGTTTGCCCAAATCACCATTCTCCAAATATCGGCAACGGAAAGACTTCAAGGAAATTTCCAAACCAACTATTTGGACTTGAAGTGACTCAGAAGGCCACCCATCTCCTAGGACTAGATGTATAGCATGTGTCTTTATATTAACACAGAAATTGCTCTTATCTCTCCTTGGAAGCAGTTTAATTTAACTTAACAATACCTTGTCAAAATAACTTCAGAGAAGGACCCTAGCATTATTAACCATCTGGAGGTGGAGTGGGTATATCACCTGAGGACCGGTGAGTGACACGTGCTTGCACAACAGTGTTGAGCCTTTCACTGTGCTGGTGCTCTGACATGGGGATCAGACAAAAAATTATCAGGATCAGTTTTCAGAAAACTGGAAACAGGTGGATCTCTGTGAGTTCAAGGCCAGCCTGCTTTACATAGTGAGTACCAAGGCAGCCAAAGCTACTTAGTGAGACCTTGTCTCTACAAAGTAATGTGGTCCTCTCAACGATGTTTTCTTCATTTTACTGGCACACCTACAGGTTTATTACCCTCTTCTTTTAGTCTTTAAAACCAAAACTCACTTCTAAGACAAAGTGTGAGGTAGTCCCTTCTACTGCTAAATTATATAGAAGACAATTTTAATTGTGTTGTCCTGTAGACAGAGCAAGGGTACCATTTACTAAAAGTAATGGAGAAACTCAGGCACTTTGAGGACTCCTCAGAATAGCTACCTTATTTCCTTTGGAGGTGAATGGTAAAAGAGAAAGCATCAACTGAGGCCTGTTAGAAATCAGTAACCCTGGCATGGATGCTGCTTAGGTTTCATCAACTGTGAAATGGAGAAAATGACTTTAGAATATAAGTTTATGCTGAAATAAGAAAACCACCTAGTTCAGAGATCAGTTTCCACCCTCTAATAGCTATGGCTACATGGAATGCCCTATTTCCATTACGAAAGATGTCTGAGAGGTAGCTACATGTATACATTCAGTCCATACACACTAGGGGATGTATCTGGTCTTTCTGGGTGCTGTTTAGAACTAAAAATCAGGTTCATAACTACCAACCACCCATCCCTTCCCAAGAACTAATAAATAGTGCAGAAACTCGAGAATGACCCAACGGATTACCAAGTGGTCCTTCTGAGTGATGAATAGTTGTTGTGCCAGGATTACTAATTTCTAATAGGCCTCTACTGTCGCTTCCCTCGACCCTAGTTATCCTCTTTAGGGAGAAGGCAGGATTCACCTGGATTCACCCCGCTGTCGACCAAATGTGGAAAATTCTTTACGCACGGCTACTTTTCCATTTTGTCTACACACTGAAATCATCTGAGGAACTTTCAAAACTTTAAACGCCAAAGTCACACCCCAACCATGCACATCATAATATCTAAGGGGTGGGTGGGTCCAGTCACCTATACTTTGCAAAGTGTCCAGTATGGTCCAAGATGAAGCCAAGATTGATACCTGCTATGCTGGATCGCCCCTCTTGATTTCGACTGACTTCTGCCATAAGTGAAACTAGAAAAGCCAACCTGGAGCAAGTAAGAACCACAGTCATGCACAGAAGGTACAGTGGGATCCCAAACACGGGGACAGCACAAGTGCTGCGCTGAGCTCCACCCAGAGTTACCATGCGCCTCACTGGAGGACCATGCTTTCAAACAGCTTGCCCTTCCAGCAAAAATAAGTTGGCTAATTTTAAAGGTACCATTGTCTGTATTTGTCTCTACTCATTAGAATTTTCTTCAAAAAAAAAAAGGGCAAATCTCTTGAGAAGGACGGAGAATGTGTGCACCCGGGCCCAACACAAACTACAGAGGAGCTCTAATCCCCCTGGCTGCCTAGAAAGCACCTGCCCCAATCTAGGCGGGGGAAGAGCCCAGCCCACAGTCACAGCACCTGCCAAGCCTTGCCCGCCCCTCCTACCTTCCAGCAGCTCATCCAAGCTGGTGACCTTCTGACTGCAGTCTCTGGTGTAGATTGTGCGGACGCCCTGAGGCAGGTCCACATTGTCGGAAAACGAGCGGGTCAACTCTATGAGGAGCGAATCAAGGGAACTGAAACGATCATTGGAGATGGCAAAGACCAGGCCATTGAAGTAGTGGTCTCCATTCCAGTAGAAGCGTGCCTTCTTGGCCTTCTTCTCAGAGCTTAAGGCCTGCAAAGTTAGCGTGCAGTAGAAGCTGCAGTGTGCACTGTGCTCCAGGCTGGGGGATGAGCCCATTGCCCTTGGGGCCAGAGATGCTGCTGCCCCCCAGAGGAGCTGGGAGCCCCTCTCCGCGACCCTGGCAGCGACCTTTTGTCCCGTTCTTCAAAATGCTCCAGCTCAATGCTCCTGGTGCTGGCCATCGCGGTTGCTCAGAGAAAGTTCTCCACGAATAAATAAATTAATGAAGGAACGACCCCACAGCCCCAGCCGCAGCGCGCCATGATCTGGGCGTTCTGGCCTTAAAGCATTGGGACACCTGGCTCGAGCACGCGGGCCATGCCTGCAGGTGGGTCCGCTCAGCCAGCTAAAAGCAGTGGAGCTGCCCAGCTCATTGTCCCGCGCACCCTCTCTGTCACCTCCGCCAGCTGGAGAGCCCCCACGCCCCCCAAGTGCCTTTTTCGCTGGGCCACTCCTCACAAATAGCGCGCGGGCAGCGGGCCAGGAACCACTAAGTTGAACGGTCCGAGGCTTGCCCTGGTTCGCGTCCAGCCTGCGCTCGCTCTCCAGCGCACTGAACTGAGGAAGGAGGCGGAGGGGGTGGGGTGGAGCGCGAGCATGGGCGAGGCGCCTCGGGGGCTGTGTCGCGCGGCCTGCCTGGGGTCCCGGGTTCCCGTCGCCACCTCGCCCGCTCCCGAGCCTGGTCCACGGCCAGTGAGAGGCCAGGTTGACCGGGGATCCTCACGCATCACTGGGCCCCCACAGGCGCACGCTTGAGGGCATTCACGCTCTCGGCCGCCTGGAAGAGCCTGGACCCGGGAGGACACCTTCTATTCCTCTAGGGTTACCACAAACCACTGGGGGGGGGGGGGGGTGTGAGGAAGAGGGCGGCGCCGCGTGACGAGAGGCTGGACCGTTCATGGAGGCCCGGCCCTCAATGCAGCGGGAGCTGCGTGCTCCGGGGCGTGGACGCGCGCTCCGCAGCTGTGGGGGCTAGCTTAACCAGGCTAGCCAAAAAAACTACAAAGGAAGGAGAATCAAGGGCAGCAAGCACATCCTTAACCCGCCTCTCCAGGGAGAACCGAAGCCAACCTAGGGCAGAAATACAAAAACATAGCACTAGGGCTGGGCGATGGTGGCGCACGCCTTTAATCCCAGCACTCGGGAGGCAGAGGCAGGCGGATCTCTGTGAGTTTGAGACCAGCCTGGTCTACGGAGCTAGTTCCAGGACAGGCTCCAAAGCCACAGAGAAACCCTGTCTCGAAAAAACCAAAAAAAAAAAAAGAAAAAGTGGTACACAATGAAGTACTACACAGCAGAAAAAAAAACATAGCACTAGGTTTAGACGTGATGTTTATTTTATTTTAATTTATTTTTTTTGGTTTTTCGAGACAGGGTTTCTCTGGTTTTGGAGCCTGTGCTGGAACTAGCTCTTGTAGACCAGGCTGGTCTCGAACTCACAGAGATCCGCCTGCCTCTGCCTCCCGAGTGCTGGGATTAAAGGCGTGCGCCACCACCGCCCGGCTTATTTTTTTTTTTTTTATAAACGAACCATGTATTGTTTTATTTAGAGATCCTTTGTGGGGGGAGGGGAGTAATCCTTCACAATTGCTATGGAGATTCGGTAACGCGCTAGTTCCAGTAAATTTGAATGAATAAAAGACTAGAAGTTATTGGTTTGGGGAAAGTCGATTTAATCAACCATTTGTTGAAAGCTTGCCATTTGACAGGCATTAATCAGTCCCATCATTGGGGATGTTCACACAGAGAATAGAACCCCTGGGCTCTTACCCAAGTGTTCAATCTGAACTCACAGAAATGGACTGACAAACATCTACCATGCAGAAATCTTTTCCTTAGCGGTATGATATTTTGTTTGTGTTCTAAAGCTTGCCTGAAGATCAGAGGGTGGAGTTAGCCATGAGTAAACCACAGAGGCCAGGCATTGGTGGCACACACCTTTGATCCCTGACCTTGGGTTCTCATGTTTTTGAGCCCAGTACTTGGGAGGTACACGTCTTTAAACCCAGCACTATGGTGGTGGAAACAGTATTATAAGGCTGATAGAGACAGGATCTTAGCCCATTCAGTCTGAGGATTTATAGAGACATGAGCTCAGCCCCTTCACTCTGGGGATTGGGTAGAGGTAAGAAGTCTCTCTGGTGACTGGATGTTTTACTTCTCTCATCTTTCAACATTTACCCTGATATCTGACTCCCAGTTTTTATTAAGGCCAATTAGGACTCTTGCTACACTGCTCTTTTACAACAGCAGATCTCAGATTATATTGAGAAAGTGTTTCTTCCAGATGATTGCTTTACTTTTGTGAGACCCCTCTGGAATGGATCTGACTTCTGAGACAGAGAGTGAGCCAGAGTTAATATATGAAGGAAGTGATCCTGTGATTCTCCAGACTGGATCTGTCACACCAAGGTTAAAAAGAACCTACTGTCCTCTGATCTTCATGTAGCTGGAGGTGCCAGATCTTGGGCCACAGAAGCTAAGACATCTGGTTTTCCATTCCTTATCAAAGCATCTTTTGAAGACAGGTCAACAGAATGTGAATACCTGGAATTTGTAACTGAAATGAAACTAATGCATGACCCAAACTACTCTAAAAGTTCTTCTGTACATGTCTGGTGTATTGGCCAGGGTTCTGTGGGGTAAAAGAACTTATAGAATGAATTATGGAATGAATTTCTCTATATACACAAAGGGTATAATTTTAGAATGACTTAGAGGCTGTGGTCCAGCTAATTCAACATTGACTGGCTATGATGGCAAAGTCCAAGTGTCTAGGAGTTTCTCAGTCCATGAACCCAGATGTCTCAGCCCATCTTTAGTATAATATGGAATCCCAACATCATTAGCTCCAATACCTGTGAAGAAATGGGCTTCCTAGCAAGGTGAGAGCAATCAGCTAAAGAGGAAACGCTCCCTTCTTCCATTTCTTTATACATGCTTCCAGCACAAGGCATGATCGAGATTAGAGGTGGTGTTTTTCAGCTCAAACCATCCAGGTTAAGGTTGTGTCCTTCCTCATAAAGATCCAGGTTAAAGGTATGTCTCAAAGATCTGGAATGCACGTGGAACTTCACTTCAAATTAAACAGAAATTCCTCACAGGCGTGCCCCTCCATTGTTGGGTTTTAGTTAACTTCAGATGTAATAAAGTTGACAGACAAATATAGCTATCACAACTGCATCCCATGTCAACTGAAAACATAATTGTATCTTCTTATGTCACAATTAATTTCTAAATGTAAAACAATAGCCAGTTCATAACAATTCCTAAACATGATATAACTATTCCAAGAAGAAGGCAAACACATTATGTATTAAATACAATCAAAATTATGCCTAATTTGATTTAACTATTTCTAATACAACTGCAAACACATTATAAAATTATAATAAGTGCCAATGTCCCAGGGCCATTCTTTTAATACCTCAAGTTTAAGTATGATAACCATCCATATTCTCTTTTTGGGCATGAGTTTATTTTTCTTATTTATTTTTCTTATTTTTTACATCCCAACAAAATTTCCCCTCCCTCCTCTCAGTAACTCCCTCCTACCTCCACTGCTCCCACTCCCCATCCATTCCTCCTCCTCTTTTTCTCTTCAGAAAAAGGTGGACTTCATATGGATACCTGCAAGACATATTCTATCAAGTAGTGGCGAGATTAGGCATGTCCTCTTCTATTAAGGATGGATGCAGCAAACCAGTAGGAGGAATGGCTCCCAAAAGCAAACAACAGAGACAGGCCCTGCACCCACTGTTAGGAGTCCCACAAGAACACCAAGTTACACAACTGTAACATGTATACAGAGAACCTAGGTCAGTCCCATGCATGCTCTCTTGATGGTGTTTCAGTCTCTGTGAGCTACTATGATCCCAGGTTAGTTAGTTCTGTGGGACTTCTTGTGGTGCTCCTGCCCCAACTGGCTCCTACAAAAATTTAATTATTTTTTTATTATTTTATATGTATTGGTGTTTTGCCTTCATGTATGCCTCTGTGAGAATGTCAGATCCTCTGGAATTGGAATTACACTTTTGAGCTGTCTATAATTTTTTTCTTTTTTTTTTTTTTTGGTTTTTCGAGACAGGGTTTCTCAGTGGTTTTGGAGCCTGTCCTGGAACTAGCTCTGTAGACCAGGCTGGTCTCGAACTCACAGAGATCCGCCTGCCTCTGCCTCCCGAGTGCTGGGATTAAAGGTGTGCGCCACCACCGCCCGGCTTATAATTTTTTTCATTATCATAAACATTACTTATTTCTCTATTCTGACATTTTAAAATAAACTTTCATATAGTGAATGTGTGAAGAGCTACTGATAGGTATTTGAAATAATAATACCTATTGAATTATTTAGAGCGAACAGAAATATATAAATACATTCACTGATATATTGATATTCTATAGTATATTTATAAATATAAAGGTATGTTTGTATACACACACATATATGTTTCTGAGAGAGAGAGAGAATGAACATGCAATACATGCCATACCATTCTCTCATTCTCTTCATATGGAGGCAAAGGGACAAATTAAGAGGAGTAAGTTCTGTCCCTCCACCCACCTAGCCATCACTGACTCTTTCCTGGTTCTCTTTGTGATTAACTTGTGGCTTTCCCTTAGAGGGTTTTCTTCTGGCTCTGAAATTTAGAGACCATTAAACATTAAAGTGCCTTGTGAAAGATTTGTGCAGACTTTTGTCTCAAATGACTGATTATCTTAATCAAAGCTCATCCTGGTGGTAAGAATTCTTGATGGAAGGATTGTTGTCTGCCTAGCTTGAAGAAACTGCTTGTCCAAAATTATGTGTGGGGAAAATGCAAAAGGGAAATTACAATGCTGTGTAGGTAAGTAATGCACAATAGAAATCACCAGTGAATATAAAAATGCACCAAGGTGCCTGGGACCAGCCTCAGTCGAGAAGTGGGTCTCAAATGTGGGATGTCTGGAAGGAAAAATGAGTACACAAACTCAGGATTCTGATGCAAGCTAACAGGCTATTAGCTGCAAGGCAAGTTCTTCTTCTACCCCGAGCTTCAAACCTTAGTCTTTTATTATAAATTGTAACACCCGATTTTGGTGTTACACCCTCAGTACAGTTCGCGCGCAGCTGTACCAAATGCGAGTCTGGGCAAGGCCTGGAGGTTGAACAAAAGAGACAGAGACCATGGGTCATTCCACAGGAGATCAAGCGAATGCTGTTTTTTTCAGAGTTGGGGGAGCCTATTTCTACTTAACTGCAGCACAAAGATCTCTCCGCCCAGGAAGGTGGGAAATTACCATATTAACAATAGGTAAAATGCCTGCAGCTAGTCACCAGGCAGGCAGGGATAGCAGGAAACACACAGGAAGCTTAGTTAACTGATTATAATCTGTCCCCACCAATGCAGCCCAGGAATAAGGGCTAAATGCTTAGTCATGGTGACCAGAAATTGTCCTCGAGATGCACCCCAGGAATAAGGGAGGCCAGGGCCCTACAATAAATTTTACACACAAAAAATGATTCTTTATTCTTGTCACAGGTTAAACACTACATGGGCAAAACAGTTCATAAGAAGTACAAATACACTTGGGAGGCAGAGGCAGGCGGATCTCTGTGAGTTCGAGACCAGCCTGGTCTACAAGAGCTAGTTCCAGGACAGGCTCCAAAACCACAGAGAAACCCTGTCTCGAAAAACCAAAAAAAAAAAAAAAGAAGTACAAATAAGACGGGCGGTGGTGGTGCACGCCTTTAATCCCAGCACTCGGGAGGCAGATGCAGGCGAATCTTTGTGAGTTTGAGGCCAGCCTGGTCTAGAAGAGCTAGTTCCAAGACAGGAACCAAAAAAAAAAAAAAGCTATGGAGAAACACTGTCTCGAAAATTAAAAAAAAAAAAAAAAGAATTACAAAGACTCTTTGAAATCAGAACATCATTCATCATCATATTTTCCCAGCTCCCAAACCCAACATCAACCACTATATTCTTAATTCTTGGCTGATTTAATCATAGAACAACTTCTGATATTTTCACCTCAGAGGCTAACTAATTGCAGATAACAGAAGCATAGTCCAATGGGTTTTACTCCATTGTCCTACCTTTCTTAATGTTGCTCCTCACAATTCTAATTTTGATTTATAAGGCCATAGGCAGTCAGCCCTTAAGCCCTAGATTCTTCAGAAACTTTATTTATCATAGCCAAGTTCCTTTCTGCTTCAGTGTAAATTTTTGCCAAGTTTTATAATCAGACAAAGAACTATTTCTGCATTTTTCCAAAATTTTTCCAATTTTTTCATTAATCAGGCTTTTTTCCCATAACCTGCTTTACAGCTTTAATGCCTGCCCACTCTATCAGATAAGGAGGACTTAGTTACCATACAGCACATCCATATTTTCAGAAGCCACTGGTGTGGAAGGAGAAAAAGAACATGAAGAACAAGTACAGTAGTAGAATTACTATAACCACAATATCTGTAACATTGCCAAATCCTTATCCCTCAAGTAACATGCTCATTTAGTGCCACTGGATTGGCTGGAGGGAATTGCTTCCTGCACCTCAGGAACCACACATGGAGGGGGGCTATGCTTTGTCCTTTTAGGCACCAGGGAAGTTTCCAGGGTGAGTTATTGAAATGGCATGTGCCTTTTTAGCATTGTGCCTCTGAGTGGCTGCCCTATGTGCCCCAAGAGCTTATCTGCTCTAAAGCTATTGATCATTAGTGCTGTGCACATCCCTGTAGACAGTCCAGGTTTTTTTTATTAACCAGCTACAGCCGTCTACACATACCCAAATATAACATTCTTACACATGTCAAAATTTCCAAGGTACTTCAGAAGTTAAATAATCTTCATGATTACTGCACTTTTTGGAATACAAAATTCTCAAAGACTTCATGAAAAACAGTTTAATTAGTTAAATTGCTTTGTATATCTCAGTCCCTAGATATTTTTCAAGCAAGAAATACTGAAAAGATGATGCAAAATGATGTGCACAGAACATGAAATACTGAAGTTATGGTTTAAATCTGTAATTGTTCTCTATGTCATATTTTAGGATCAAATATGAACACAGTCATTAATTATACCCATATTTTTGCCTTTATTTCACAATTGATGGAGTTCAGAACATGTCACCTGAAATCATGGTGACTAGACATATGGAGTATGTTGAGCAGAAAACTGAATGTGAGGATGACTCTGTTATTCCCCTGAAGCTGCTCATAAAACCTAGAAAGGGCTTCCTGACCATTTCCTGTAGCACGTGTTCCTCCATGGAGAAAAGAGCAGCCTCATATCTGAAGACTGACGAAGGCACACACAGAGGACATGAGCCAAAAGCCCTCACTATCTGCCACTCACCTGCTTGGCTCATATTAATTTTATTCAGTCACATACTCTATGGTGTTGCACTTTCCATCAATTCTAGCATAAAATCTCAGGTCTCAGCACTTGTTGGGGGGCTTCCCTTCTTTAGAAAGGCTCTGGTGCTATGAAAGTTTATACTAGTAAGTCTTCATACTGCTATCTTGTTAATCACAGTTTAGTTTTAAAGTCCACAAAAAGGAACCTAAGATGGGTAGAAGGAAAATGTATTTTCCCTCCTCTATTTACTACTTTTCTTGTAAAACTCTTATTTGAGAACTCTCCTTTTTATACAAGTTCTCTGTTCTTCAAAAATGTCTTCTATCAGCACACCATAAAACTGTTTTATTCTACCTTCTAAGGACTTGGAGGTGAGGAAATTTGAATGTAATTGGCCCCCATAAGCTCATAGGGAGTGACATGGCAGTTCACTGAGGCACTCTAGAGTGAGGCATTGAAGCAGTGTAGGGGTCACCATAGCAACATTGAGAGACAGTTGGGGGGGGGGGGGACACCAACTAAGGTCAGGACACCCATGAAGCCTGAGGGGACAGTTAGGTAGTAGGGGGTTGGGTGAGGACACCCATGTAGCCTTGGGGAACTAATGCAGCTGGGGTGTGCTGAGGCAAGAGTGGCGCCTTGAGGCCACCAGGGGAAGGAAACTGAAACAGTCTGGAGAACATTTACATGACTGTGAGCAGGGAGCATTGTAGGGTCAAGGAGAGTCACTTTATCAGGGTAAACAAAAACAAAACAGAAGAGTTGTTTTGTAAAAGAAACTGTGACCTCAAGTAAAGTCTAGTTAGAAATCGGTAATTATTTTCTGTTGTTTACAGATTGTTTTTCTGAAGCATCTTTACAGCCTTTGCATGCCTGTGATCACTGATGCTTCTGATGTACCTGAAGGTCTTGGATTATTTGGTACTGCCAATGGTACACATTAAGGACTAAAGTACAAGGGGCATGATGCTATAAAAAAACACATATATTAGATTAGGGGCTTTGATATGAAGAACTTGTTTGCCCAAAAAACAACTTCGTGTAACATCTAGTAAATATGCCTTTGTACTGCTGCTTGAGATTCAGTCTATCAGAGGCTGAACAAAGATTTCATTTTGGAGTGACCTCTTTCTTCATCCAACTCACGCAACACAGAACACAGTGGAGCTCCAAGACAGCTGGGGGTGTTCTGTGGTAGCCAGGGATACATGGTAGCAGTAGAGGAAAGGAGTACACACCAAGGCAACCCGGTACACACTGAAGTAGTTATGGCCACACATTGACCCAGCTGTGGAGACACAAAAGAAGCATACGGTGACACTGAGACAGCCTGGGTGATATCCATTCAGTCATGGTGAAAGACCCTAGAATTTCTAAGGCCACGAGGGAAGTCCCCAGACTCAATAATCCATGCCAGCAGATGCAACAGCAAGAGGTTTAATTTTAATAGCGCCATTGGGTGTCTCAGACTCCGGGGGGGAGAGGGGGGGGACTGAGCACACCAAGCAAAATTCCAGCCAGTTTATATAGGCAAAGTTAATTACATAATCGGCAGTTTTCAAAGCATAAATATCACAGGTTATTTTAAACAGACCAGGCAATGACAATGGACAGATTTGTTTGTTTATTCCATTTCCCAGATTCTGGTCCTGACCTTCCCCATCTGTTTTTTTTTTTTTTTTGTTAGATTACTCAAGAGACAGACTGTTCCTTTTGTGAACTGCTGTCATTCTAAGTTTGGCCCAAGTACCAATCACAGGTATACTATTCTCCTAAGCAAACGGAATGTTCTCATGAGAACAGGCCAGCTGCAGGTTCTGGGGAGGGGAACTTGTAGGTCTTTCAAGTAAACAGGATGTTCTCATGGGAGCAGGCCAGCTGCACGTTCTGAGGGGGGGGTCCTTGAGGGTCTCTTAATGGTTACACCAAGTCAGCTAGTGAGATACTGAAGCAGTCTGAGTGGGGGAGCACCGAGGCAGCCTGAGGGGCCCCAAACAGTCTGGGAGGAGGGAAACAATAAAGCAACATGGGAGCACACAGCAAAGCAGCATGGGACCCCCTGACACAGCTTGGTGACACCCAAACATGCCTAAGGACTATGAGGCAAAGGCCGTGGGGGTGAGGACTACAGACATTGAGGCATCTGGAGGTACACTGAGGCATTCATGGGACACACAGTTTGTGATCTGGCTGCCCTCACTCCCCCTGATGGACAGCTAAACTTCCTTGAAATCAACAAGGATGTTTGTGTTCCTTCTGGCCTTCTGCCCTGATCTTGACCTCTGGCTGCTCAGTATGTCTCCAGCCAGCTGCCTAAAGGTATCAAAAGGCTCTAGCTTGGGGCAAAATACAGGCTGTTCTTCCTTCAGCATTGCAGCCTCCATGTCTCAATCCTGACACACGCCCCTACAGTCTCGGCATCCAAGCTGCGCAGGCGCAGCACACACATGGGCATCTTGGTCAACTGACACAGCCAGGCAGACACTCAGACTTTAGTGAGGGGAGGAGTACACTGAGGCAGCCTGGGGAAACTATGGAGCTCTGGGGGAGGGGAACATTAAGGCAGACATGTGGAGACATCGAGGCAGACCATGGGACCCTAAGTCAGTCATGGGAAAACAAAGAAGTGTGAGGGGACACTGAGGCAGCACAGAAGGGTGAGGCCACCAGGGTGGCAGTGGGTCACCTAGACTATCACTGGGACTGAGGCAGTTGTGGGTTGTGTATTGAGGCAACTGGGGGTACAGCAGAGCAATATGTGTGGACATGGAATAAGCCTGTTGAACACTGTGAAAGTGCGCAGGGGGTGACGACATTGACGATGCACCCACACATGTGGTGGGTCAATGAGACAGGGTGGGAACATCGAGGTAGCTGGGATGGCATAACTGAGGCCGGTGGTGGAACATGGTGGCAGCCAGAATCACCAAGATATCTTGGGTAGGTGGGGCTCTATGACAACCTGGCCACTTCCTAGGCAGTCCAGGGCCTCTGAGGCAGCCTTGGGCACACTGAGGCAGCCTGGGGGTTGCTGAGGACCTCAAGAGGCATGCTGAGGTCCACTGAGGCAGCCATAGTGACACTGAGGCAGTCTGGTTAGGGACACAGAAGATAACCTTGGTGAAATTGTGGCAATTCCGGTGTGTGGTACACTGAGACAGCTGAAGGGGAGGTGATGCAGGGGGTGTGGAGGCAGGTGGGAAACTAAGACCTCGGAGGTCAGGCCCCAAGGCAGCTGGGGTGGGATCCCAAACAACAAGGTTGGGGGGGGGACACTGAAACAGTATGAAACCAGACTGAGACAGTCGGGGGAGATGAGGTATTTGGGGAGACTAAGACGAGGTATTTGGGGAGACTATAAGGCAGCCCAGGAAATATGGGGGGGGACACTGAGGCTCCTGGGAAACACCGAGGTAGCCTGTGAGACACTGAGGTACTCCAGAGGAAGACCGATGCAGTTTGGGGTCCACTGAGGTAGCTGTGTGGGTGGTGGGTGGGACACTAGGCAGTGGTGGAAGGGCAACACTGAGGAATCCAGAGGACACCCAGGCAGTCATGGGTTGAGGTGCTGTGGCAGCTGAGAGCACACTGAGGTAGCCTAAGGGGGAATACCACGCAGTCTGGGGAAACTCTGAGGTAGTTGTGGTGCCACCAACTCAGCATGGGCGTGACAATGAGGTAGTCAGAGGACTTGAAGCTATGGGTTTGGAGGGAAAACTGAGGCAGCTATAGGGAGACATTGAAGTGGAGGGAACACTGAGGGAGCCTCAGGGAACAGTGAGGCAGCTACAGGGGACACTAAGGTAGCTACAGGGGACACTGAGGCAGCTATAGGGGGACACTGAGGCAGTGGGAATGGCACTAGGCAGTGGGGGGTGACACCAAGGAAGCTGAAGAGCCCTCGCCTAGGGTGCTTCAAAAGCCCTTGGCTGCATCTTCTTAGTACTGCATAAACTTAGGTGTACTAGCCTATGTCCGTAGTCTGACCACTCAGGGACTGGAAAGAGAAGGATCAGAAGATTATCTCTAGCAACATAGCAAGTAGGAGCCATTCAGGATCAAAGGAGACCCTCTTAGAATGATAACTATAGTTTTCTGACCAAAGTGCAAAATGCATAAAACAAATCACTATGAAAATGTATTCCTTGATATAAAATACAAACAGAAATTTTAATTATTCCACTGCAGTTTTAATTTCCTTTAACTGTATTTTGCTTGAGAACCTGAAGTGGGGGTATGTGGGCAGCATTGGCAGCAACAAGTTGCCACCAACACCACCACAAACACCACCAACATACCAACACTATAAAACCCCAAGCGGTGAAGTGTTTATAAAAGGAGACTTAAAGTCAGTCGATGGTGGCACACACCTTTATTCTTGGTACTCTGGAGGCACAGGCAGGGGATCTCTATGATTTTGAGACCAGGCTGGTCTATAGAGTGAGTTCCAGGACAGCCAAGTCTACATTGAGAAACTGTGTCATGAAAAACTGGACAAACAAAATTAAAAACCAAACTGTATTGGTTTAAAGAAAAATGGATCCAAAGGGAGTGGCACTATTATGAGGTGTGGCCTTTTTGGAATAGGTGAGGTATTATTGGAGAAACTGTGTCACTGCTGGTGGTGGGGAGCTTTGAGGTTTCTGTTTCTCAAGCTTTCCATGGTGTGATTGCCAGTTGACTTTCGATTGCCTGCAAGATGTAGGATACTTGGCTACTTCTCCAGCATCATGCCTGCCTGCATGCCGCCATGATCCCTGCAATGATGAACTGAATCATTAAGCTGTAAGTGAGTTCCCTCAATTAAAACTTTTCTTTATAAAAGTTGTTATTGTTCTGGTGTCTCCTCACATCTTTAATAAACTCTGAGATAGAAATTGATACCAGTGTGGTATTTCTGTGACAGACCTGACCGTGCTTTTGTTTGAAGTCAGATGAACTTCAGGACTTTGGGTTAGGAAAGCAGCTGCTTCACATAGAATGAATCCTCGGAGGAGGAGCACTTTTCAGGCCTGACGTCTGGTTCCACTTCATATACTATGGGATTGCCTAAGTGTGGCATTAATTCATTGTTTGCAGAGAGTCTGACTCATTCCACCAAAACCTATACTTGAGCCGATTTTTTCCATCATATGCTACACTGGAATTTCTGGAAGGACCTGTAATTTGTTAGCTGAGAATGGAGCCACAGTGATGCTGATGCTGCCCATACTTCACACGGGGAAATAATTCAAAGCAGTAGATTTCCATATTGCAGGGAAGGGGTCCTGTTTGAGTTGATGTTAATAAATGTATGTAAGATGACATAGCTTGAGACTGTCACTGATCCCCTTTCCCATGCTAGCAGAGTAGGACTGGAGCTGCATGAGATTTCTGAGCTGTTCTGCAGTTCTCTTTAGGGACAGTTAGCAAATCAAAATACATATTTGAAAATGTTCACAATTAACCCTGGGGAAAAAAAGAAAGCACAATGTCACTTTGGGGTTCAACAGTTTCATTTTGTTTAAATGCTCATGGCCTCAAATGGGGAGCAACATTGATCAGTTAAATAAACAACCCACTAGACTGAGACTAGAAGTGTCAACACATGACTTATACACTAACAGGGAGAAGTCATAAAGTAGTGAGGAACAAGGCAGTAACGCATGCTAGAGGCTGTATAGTGGACAGTCTAAACACTTAGCATGTGGGGCTTAGAGCCAAGAAGACCTGAATTTGAATCCTGCCCTCCTACAGTTCATAGCACTGTCGTCTAGGAGTTATTTCATTTCCCCTGAGCCTCTGTTCCCCATTCTGTACAATGGGAATAAATAAAGTAACCATATTACAGGACTGTTAGAGGTTGAACTGAGATGACACCTGTAAGTCTGTTGATACTGAGTCTGCCATATCACCAGCATTCCATGCCTTGTTGGAATATCCACCTGATAATGTGAGGTAGCTTGGAAACTGTGATCACTTTGTAAAAATGAAAAAGAATTGACTTTCTGACTGTAGGTATGCATGTCTTTGGTCTCTAGGTCCCCATTCCTCATATATATCTGGCAAGGAGATGCTTTTGGTTTGTATTGATTGATTGATTGAGAGTTTTGCTTTTATTTTTGAGTTAGTATCTTGTATATGAAGGGTCTGAAAATAAGAATGAAAATATAGAAATAGAAATATAGACACCAAAGATTAGAAATGTAGAAGCTTAGGATATAGCAAAAAAGACATATGACGAAAGCTGTAAACCTAAGCAAACTACCAATGGCTTTTCAAGGATCAATCATTCACAGTGAACTATTTTCTCAGATGCTAAAGAAGCTTCTCAGCTTAGGTCACTTAATTTTACAACTAGCTGTTTTATTTACAAGGCCAGAGCTTCTCTCTGCAAACTAAGAGTAGTTTCCTGGCCATCCTTGATCAATGCCACATGTGAGCTGAGTTAACCTTTAGGAGACAGAGATATGTGACCTCTGGGTTAGGCATTGTCTCTGCTGTAGGAAACCAGCAGCATCAAGGGGAGCACAGGCTTCAGTAAACACTATCTGGAAATACCAAGGAAGACAATAAGTTGAGCACAAACATTAGGTTAACTGAAAAATGAAGATTGTAAAGTAAGATCATCTGTATCTGAGTTTTACTTTGAGATTGTAAAAAATCCTTTGTTCAAACTTAATGCTTGGTGCCCCTATTATAAAAAGATGGGTTCAGAAACTGGCTTTTGCCAGTGTCGAAAGCCCAAACTCTGTCTGTGGTCTCAGCTAGCTGATAAACTTCTGTGCACTACAGTGTTTTTCTTTTCCTTTTTATTTTTAAGTTTGCTTCTGGTTTTCCTGGAATCTGTTTTCTGGAATAATGTTTGCTTCTGTTTTATTAGACTTTGGTGGTGTTCTCATATTTGCCTGATACCCCCTGGACCTAACATTTTCATGGCCCATACAGGGAAGGACAAACCTGATTCTGAGAGAATCTCCTGTTGTGCCCAGATCACGACACCTCCCCAGAGGGAGACCACCAGAAACCAGAGCAGACTGAACTGCAAATTCCAAGATTAATTGTACAGGCAGTTACTGGCTAGCCAGGAACTTTCTCTTCACTACCCCAAAACAAGGTAGGGAGAAAAGTTAAAAACTCCTTTGAGGGGTTAGATTTTTAAAGGTGGGACTTCAAAAGGCCTTTTGAAACTGCTTTGGCATGGGTGTTCTTACCAATTTGTAAATTTCTGGTTTTGGTTTCTGGTGTCTGGACAATCTGGAGGCTCAATTAGAGCTGGAGGAACATAGGGGACACTATTATTCTTCCTCTGGCCATTGAGTTGTGAGGGTGCAACCTTTTAGAAGTGATATGTGATCACGTGACCCTGTGTGCAGTGTTTCCCCTTCTGTGTCTGCTGGCTTCTTGTCTCTCCATTTACATTTTCTTGTTCTATTTGTTGTCAGTCTTCTTGTTGTGGTTGTGTGTGAAGTAATTTCCATTATTGGAAAAGCTTCTTCCAAACCTAAGGCTCCCCTGGAACTTGTCCTTTCTCATTTCCAGGATTGCAAGGAGACCGCTGCAGTCTCTACAGCCCTGTGAAGCCAGAGTGACTTAAAACCTTCTGCTCTTTAGAATGGCCAGATTTTCAGGTAGGTTGGCCCTCTGCAGGCTCCTTTGACCTTAAGCTTATCCTTAATGTCCAGGAGGTTATTTTCAGTCATCCATGGCACCTGAGCCAAGTACCCTATATCACGACCTGGTGCTACCTCCTGATACATCCTCCTTCATGGCTGAAACCCCTCCTTCCTTCCACAAAGAATGAAACCAACATTCTTCCTGTTCTTCTGAAGCAATCAAAAGGAAGCATCAACGAATCTGGTACTCCTGCTGTCTTGCCCCCACCAGTTGATCCAGACAGAGACCTTTTCCCTCCCCATATAACCATCTGCTTCACAGACAGGCTAGGAACTTCTCTCCCGAGTGCTGATTCTACCATCGCCTCCTTCTCACTAAAATCTTCTGCTCCCTTGCAGAGTACCCTTCCCTCCCCTCCACCTCTTCCCCAAACTTCTCCTTCAGAGCACTTGTTCAGGGAAGCCACAGGGTGGCAGCATCTCTTGCTCTCCCCCTCTGCACTCTGGGACCTCCTGATTAAGATGACAACCCCCCCCCGCCCTGGTCTATTTCCCCTTTTTCAACTAGTGATCTGTATACCTGGAAACTTCAGACTCCTTCCTTTACTGAGAAACCCCAAGCGATAGTAGACCTCTTAGATACCATCCTGTTTACCTACTCCCTGACCTGGGAGGACTGTCAACAACTGCTCCAAATATTGTTCACCACTGAAAAAAGAGATAGAATTCTGCAAGAATGCCATAAGCAAGTTCCAGGACGGGATGGCTGACCCACCGATGATGAGGCAGCCATTAATAAGGTCTTCCCCTTGCACATCCTGAGGAAGGGTGGGATTACAATGTTGCTGAGGGTAGAGAATGGCTAAAAGCCTATCAGCAGATTTTCATAGGAAGGGTGGGTTACAATGTTGCTGAGGGTAGAGAATGGCTAAAAGCCTATCAGCAGATTTTCATAGGTGGTCTCCGAGCAGCTGCTAGACAATTTGTCTCAGGTAAGCCAGATAGAGCAGAGGAAGCACTGCTCGAGTGCTTGATGGAAGCCTATCGTACATACACTGCACTGAATGCAGAGGCTCCTGAGAACCAAATAGCAGTCAACTTGGCTTTCATCAACCAAGCAGCCCTAAATATTAAGAAGAAGCCTCAGCCACTCAAAGGATTTGAAGGTAAAAGTCTGACTGAATTGATTACCATCACCACTGAGGTTTATCACAATAGAGAGCTGGGCGTTGGTGGCGCACGCCTTTAATCCCAGCACTCGGGAGGCAGAGGCAGGCGGATCTCTGTGAGTTCGAGACCAGCCTGGTCTACAAGAGCTAGTTCCAGGATAGGCTCCAAAGCCGCAGAGAAACCCTGTCTCGAAAAACCAAAAAAAAAAAAAACCACAATAGAGAAACACCCAATATAAGCAAACTTGGGGACTGGCAAAAGTCTTATTGGCAGTTAAGACCTGGGGCCTGATGGGCAGAGGGAATACAGACTGTTTCAAATAGTCAATGGGTTCTCCTCCATAAAAAAGGATCAATGTGCTTATTGCAAAGAAAGGAGCCACTGGGAAAAGGAATGTGCCCTAAGGAAGAGGGGACAAAAAGTCCTAGAATTGGGGGGGTCCAGATGATTGAAGGGGGCCTCTCATGAAACCTTGTGTAACCCTAAAAGTGGAGGGGCAAATTGTTGATTTCCCTAGTGGACACTGATGCTCACTATTCAGTGTTAAAAACTCCACTGGGTCCTCTATCAGACAAATAAACCAGTTTGGCTCTACAAACATGGACCACACAATGAACCATGGATTTGGGGAGGAAGAAAGTTATACATTCCTTTATAGTTATCCCTGAATGCCCTTACTCCCTCCTAGGAAGAGACTTGCTGGATAAAATGAAAGCCCAAATTTATTTCACTGGGAAGGGGGTGACGATCTCCACATGGCCCAAAGTCTATGTCTTATGCCTAGATCTGGAGGAAGAATATAGGCTCTTCTCACAGACTTTCACTCTAGAGACATCTCCTATAATGACTAAACTCCAGCACTCCATCCCAGAAGTGTAGGCAGAAATGAACCACTGGGTTTAGCAATTCAGCTGCTCCCAGTTGTAATCATTTTTTTTAAAATATTTTATTTATTATGTATACAATATTCTGTGTGTTTGCCTGCAGGCCAGAAGAGGGCATCAGATCTCATTTTTAGATGGTTGTGAGCCACCATGTGGTTGCTGGGAATTGAACTCAGGACCTTTGGAAGAGCAGGCAATGCTCTTAACCACTGAGCCATCTCTCCAGCCCCAGTTGTAATCATTTTAAAAGCCAACGCCCAACCAGTCAGAGTGAGGAAGTATACCATGACCCTGGAGGCCAAGTCAGGTATTACTAAACATTAATTGGTTCCTGGAGCATGGAATCCATGGAACACTCCACTACTACCAGTTAAGAAGCCAGAAACCAATGATTTTCAACCTGTGCAACATCTTAGGGAGATTAACAAATGGGTTGAAGATATTCATGCCACAGTTCCCAACTCCTGTAATCTCCTGAGCTCTCTGTCACCAGAGCATCAAGTGTGTTCAGTTCTAGATCTCAAGGATGCCTTCTTCAGCCTAACTCTTGAAGCCAAGAGTCAGCCACTTTTGCTTTCAAGTGGCACAACCAACACCGGGGCTTCAGTGGTCAGCTCACCTGGACTCACCAGCCACAAGGGTTCAAAAATTCCCCAAATATCTTTTTACGAAGCCCTACATGGAGACTTGAAGGATTATCAGTGCTCACATCTAGAGTTAAGCCTCATCTAACATGTTGATGATCTTTTGATTGCCTTTAAAGACCGAGGCTCTTAACTACAGACAACTAGAGACTTGCTACTGACCTTATGCCAATTGGGGTACAATGTGTCAGCTAAAGGGGCTGGAGAGATGGCTCAGAGGTTAAGAGTACCGGCTGCTCTTCCAGAGGTCCTGAGTTCAATTCCCTGCAACCACATGGTGGCTCACAAAGTGTCATCTAAGAAGGCCCAGATCTGTGCCTCAAAAGTTACATACCTGGGACACATACTGAAAAAAAGTTAAGAGATGGCTGTCACCTGCTCAAAAACAAACTATACTGGATATCCCAACCTCCAAAACCTGGAGACAAGTCTGGAGAGTTTATGGGTTTAGCTGGATTTTGCAGACTCTGGATACCTGGATTTGCTAAACCGGCAAAACCCTTTTATGAGGCTACCCGGGGGACAAAGGAGTCTTTTCTTTGGGTTGAGACTCCTGATGGAGCTTTCAAAGCCATAAAAGAAGCTCTGCTAAAGGCCCCTGCTTAGTCCTACTAGACATAAATAAACCTTTTCTACTGTTTATAGATGAAAGAAGTGGGGTGGCCAAGGGGGTTTTGACTCAATGTCTTGGACCTTGGGAGTAACAGGTGGACTATTTGTCCAAACAACTGGATCCTGTGGCCTCTGGGTGTCCTAGCTGCCTCCGCATCATTGCAGCTACAGCCCTCTGTTAGGCTGGGAGCCTAGGCCCCAGTCCCTGGTATCTATCTCAGCCCCCAGGCCTGGTCTGTACTTCAAATCCCAGCAGGCCAGGTCCTGACCCCAGAGGGGTCAGGACCACTCCCCAGGGTACTTAAGTGATCCCCCAAAAGAAGAACACATGGTCCCCCTTTCTTCCTTCTGGGGGTCGCTTTTCTACGGCTTCCCGTTTCTCCCTCAGGGCCACCCAAGAGCGCAAATCTCCCATTAAACCTGAATATTTCTTAATTCGGCTTGTTTTGATTTGGCTTGATTGGGAATTTTTACGTCGTCAGAGAGCTCACTTATGAAATATTCCTAACACCCTCCTAGTCAAAGATGCTGACAATTGACTCTGGGCAACCCTTAATTATAACCACCCCTCATTCTATAGATGGGATCCTCAAAATCCCCTCTGACAGGTGGATGACTAATGCCCAGTTAACACACTACCAGGCTTTACTTTTGAACCCCTTTTGTATCAGATTCCTTCCTAGCACCTCGCTCAACCCTGTGACCTTGCTACCTAATATAGACTCTGATGTCATCCATGACTGCATAGAGATACTTTAGCAAGTACATAGAATCTGGTTGGACTTGACTTGGCTAAATCCAGATCTCACAGATGGCAGTGGCTTCATTGGAGAAGGAACCAGGTATGCAGGGGTAGCAATAGCAACATCTTTGGAGACAATTTGGGCTACCTCCTTGCCCCGGTACCTCAGCACAAAATTCTGTGCTAATTACTTTGACCAAAGCTTTACAATTAGGGAAGGATAAAACTATCAGTGTTTACACAGACAGTCGATATGCCTTTGCCATGCATGTCCCCAGATCCATATACCGGGAAAGGGGCTTACTGACTGCAGAGGGAAAGACTATTAAAAACAAATAAGAAATTTTGCTATTGTCTGCCCTCTGGCTCCTGCAAAGACTGGCCATTATTTACTGCCCAGGACATCAAAAATGAGACTCCTACAAGGCCTGAGGCAATAAAAAGGACAGACCAGGCAGCCAAGGAATCAGCCCTATATGCTGCTGATTCATTCATAATAATGCCAGATCCCATGTTGCCTGAAAAGCCAGAATATTCTACACAGGACAATAAAGACAATATTCTACACAGGACAATGCATCCTCTATGAACACTCGAGTTAAAATGGGTGAAAGCATACAACAGACAAACGACTCATTTTACCAGCTGAATTGGCTAAATCCCTAATCTACCAATTCACAAGGGACACACTTAGGCCAAAGGAAATTAAAAGAGCTCCTGAGACACTTGAGGTTTAAGATTTTCAACATGGATAAATTGTTGGAGGACAGTGTGACTAAATGCCTCCCATGCCAGGCAACTAACCCACAGAAGAAGGATTGCTGGCTGTGTCTGAACCCCCAGGCCCCTTTTTACATAGGATTAGGCCTCCTGATCACAAAGCCCTCATTAACATTTACAACTGTGTCTTCAACTAACAGTGTAATAGCTTGTCCCTGGGAGGCCCCTCTCACCCTGGAGAGACATTCAAGGAGAGGCTACCTGGTTCCACTCCTACAACTATCCCTTAGACAGAACCGCTTATTCAGTTGTATGTAAAAAGAAATATGTTTTCTCAAAGTCTACAAATACTTTGAACCTAAGTGACTCCCATCTATTGGTCACTCTTAGAGGATCGTGGTGTGCAGGCACCATGGGCATCCCTGCATTTCAACCAGTCTTTTCACTATGGGAAACTGACATGAACTCTATGTCTTAGTACAGATTGTACCACAGATATATTACTATGATAGGCCACCTGGCAGGGTACACTTGGACTCCTCTCTAGAGCGACAGCATAAAAGAGCAGCCCAGATCCTTGTTCCAGTAAAGGTGAGAATAGGTATCGCTGGCTATGCCGCCATAGGAGGAGCAGCATTGATTACCAGTCAAGCCAATTATAATAGCCTTTCTAAAGCTGAGGAAAAAAGATTTATTTTGTAGCCAATCAGCTACTGCATACTTAGAAAAACAAGTAGATTATCTGGCAGAAATGGTGCCAGAGAATGAAAGAGGACTAGAGTTGCTACTCCTAAAGCAAGGAATTCTAGGCGCTGCCTTGGGAAAATCCTGTTGTTTTTATGCAAACCATTCAGGTGTTGTCAAAAACACTCTTCAGGAGCTCAAGTTGAGTCTCCTTAAAGACAAGAAAAAAATACCCCGACAGAAACCATTCTCCTGGTTCCACAGGCTTTTTTTTTTTTATTTATTTATTATGTATACAATGTTCTGTCTGTGTGTATGCCTACAGGCCAGAAGAGGGCACCAGACCTCATCACAGATGGTTGTGAGCCACCATGTGGTTGCCGGGAATTGAACTCAGGACCTTTGGAAGAGCAGGCAATGCTCTTAACCGCTGAGCCATCTCTCCAGCCCCTCCACAGGCTTTCTGACTGGTCGCCATGGTTAACAACCCTAATATCTGCCATTGCTGGTCCACTTGTTAATTTTTTAATGCTTGTAATAGCAGGACCTTGCATAATTACTGTGTTGTTTAAATTTATAAAGAGTTGTATCTCCTCAAGAGAACTCCTGATTCTCTGCTCACAATATACAGTGGTCAGAGACTTGGACGCCAGTCTAATTTCAAAGACAGACCTCGACTCCAGCTCAGATGTAGACTTAGAGAAATCAAGAGCTTGACTCAAGTCACAATTTTGAGGATGAAGTCCCCCCCATTTTTAGATTGGAATTTCTCTCTTTTTTGAGACTTAAGGCTGTGATTCTTTTTTTTTTTTTTTTTTTTGTTTTTCGAGACAGGGTTTCTCTGTGGTTTTGGAGCCTGTCCCGGAACTAGTTCTTGTAGACCAGGCTGGTCTCGAACTCACAGAGATCCGCCTGCCTCTGCCTCCCAAGTGCTGGGATTAAAGGCGTGCGCCACCACCGCCCGGCAAGGCTGTGATTCTTAAGTTCCTCAAAGTTTAATTTTGTCTCTAGTCTATATCTGTTTCAGCAAGCTCCCACATAACTGACAGGCCACATCTAGACCTCAGCTGTTGTCTTCATGAAGCCTAAACTGCAAAGAACTGATGCGGATCAAGCCATTTTACAAGAATGCAGCTTAACTCCAGCTGGGTTCCCAGTTATCCCCTTTGACTGCCCTCGCAGCCTTCCTGCACCCTGACCATTTAATCCGCATTTCAGCTTGAGGCAGCTACAAAAGAGAATACTTCCTCCCAGTCCCCAAACCAGGCTGAGGGAAGGCCAAGCCAGAAACATTAAGATAATCAAAATGAATCAAAGATTTGATTCAGGTAACAAATTCGAGGTGGAAAACAAAGGATCTGGAAATATGAATGAAAATATAGAAATAGAAATCTAGCCGGGCGGTGGTGGCGCACGCCTTTAATCCCAGCACTTGGGAGGCAGAGGCAGGCGGATCTCTGGAGTTCGAGACCAGCCTGGTCTACAAGAGCTAGTTCCAGGACAGGCTCAAAAACCACAGAGAAACCCTGTCTCGAAAAAACCAAAAAAAAAAAAAAAAAGAAATAGAAATCTAGACACCAAAGATTAGAATGTAGAAGCTTAAGATATGGGAAGAAAAACATATAAAGAAAGCTGTAAACCTAAGCAAACTACCAACAGCTTTTCAAGGATCAATCATTCACAGTGAACTACTTTCTCAGATGCTAAAGAAGCTTCTCAGCTTAGGTCATTTTATCTTACAACTAGCTGTTTTATTTACAAGGCCAGAGCTTCTCTCTGCAAACCGAGAGTAGTTTCCTGGCCATCCTTGATCAATGACACATATGAGCTGAGTTAACCTTTAGGAGACAGAGATATGTGACCTCTGGGTTAGGCATTGTCTCTGCTGTGGGAAACTATAATATACTCTTAAGTATAGTAATCACAATTATGCAATAAGTATCATACATTACACTAAATATATATGATATATATTAATTACACATAAGAAAGAGCATGGTAGTTTTCATATCTGCCTACATTATACTTGGATCATATTCTCCTGCACTACTTGAGTCCCTCCATCACATCTTTGTGTTTGATACAATGACTTTTACAAAAGCTCAGCCTCTCTCCTTCCTCATGACCCAAAAGAGAAAAAAGTAGATCTTATTTCTGTTTTGGACCTGATCTGTTTCATATAAAGCTATATCCATTTTAGTTACTTTTCTTATAACAAAACAGTTCAGTTATCACTGTGCAGATTGCGGGCTCTTCCCCACAGTCTTCTTCGTTATTAGGCTGTGGTTCAATTTGATTGCTACAGATTTTACTTTAGCTCCTGGGTGAGGCCATTTTGACTTTGAACAAAGGGCTCTTCAGTGTGTTGCTGAGATGGATGTGAAGTATCGAGGATTCTCATTAAGGATTTTCACAGCTACGTTCATTGAGGAAAGGAACTTATATTTGCTCTAATTCATTGACTTTATTTGGATGTGTAATCAAGGTAATACTGGCACAGGGATGAGTTTGGATGTATTCCTTTGCTTTCTCTTTCTTTTTTTTTTTTGTTTTTTTGTTTTTTGTTTTTTGTTTTTCGAGACAGGGTTTCTCTGTGGCTTTGGAGCCTGTCCTGGAACTAGCTCTGTAGACCAGGCTGGTCTCGAACTCAAGAGATCCGCCTGCCTCTGCCTCCCGAGTGCTGGGATTAAAGGCGTGCGCCACCACCGCCCGGCTGCTTTCTCTTTCTTAAAGTATTTTCTGTAACCGTAGTCTTCATTCTTCTGCAAAGTTTTGAGTGATTCAGGGAATCCATGTGATCTGGGCTCTGCCTTGTTGGGAACTGGTTTTGTTGCCAGTCCAAACTTACTTATGACTCATCTTTTTAAGTATTTTTTATTTGATCTTAATTCAATTTTCAAATATATCTAAAAATTCCTTTGCTAATTTTTTTCTTCCTTCCTATCTTTCTTTCTTTCTTTTTTTGTTTTTTTGGGGTTTTTTTGGATTTTTTTGTTTTTGTTTTTGTTTTTTCAAGACAGGGTTTCTCTGTAGCTTTCGAGCCTGCCCTGGAACTCACTCTTGTAGACCAGACTGGTCTCGAAGTCACAGAGATCCGCCTGCCTCCTGAGTGCTGGGATTAAAGGTGTGCACTACCAGTGCCCGGCAACCCTTTGCTAATTTCTAATTTCCTGCAGTATAAAAACTACAGCCCTGAAAGACCCTCTGGACTGAATTTCTTCAGTTTCAACGTCAGCTTTTCTATAATGTAATTTGTATCTGACCTCCAGATCACTTTCATTCAGGAGTTTGCATTGTGACATACATATCCTTGAAAATAACCAACTCTTTCAGGGATCTCTTTATTATTATTATTATCATTATTATTAATTTGCATGCTCACCACACTGCTTCCAACTCTGAACTTTCCTATTATTTCTGATTATTCCTCATCTACTGTTTTGTGTTTGGGTGCTTCTAGATTTCTATGCCCTTAAAGAGCATCCTTAGGTTGTTTTGGATATCTTAGATTTCATGACAGAAAATTAAGTTATAAATTTCCTGCCTAAAACTGCATTAACTTTTTTTGCATTGTGTGACTCTGAAATTCCCCACATGCCAAAGTTGTTGGAATTGAGCAGAACACCATGACCAGCCACATGGAAGAGGACATTCTTGAAAGGGATTTCAAGTTCTTACTATCTCTACGTTGTGGTGTGTCGTGAATATTTTGGCATGGATGTGTGGGTTCACGCAGGTCTGAGAAATGAAGACTCAGAGACACTTGCAGCTGACTGAACTCTCCAGGATACTCCCTGACCTGAACATGTTTTCCCCATTCTCTCTAAGCACTGCAGTTGAAAATATCATACAGAAAGGTCCAGAGGTGAACACCACCAAAGTTGTACATTTAAACTTTCTGGTTGGGATAGCAAAATCTCCCATGCCAGCTGTGCCTGTGACCCACATCAAATGCCCGCTATCAGTGCCCATCACAGGAGCCACTTAGGTTATGGAAGGGATGGTGCTGAAGGACAGACTTAACATAATGCTACCCCCAAAGCAGGAGGGGCCACAAATAAGGTACGGGTGCTGAACATAGAGACTTACTAACGCTGAGACTTGTGACTGTGCCCTGAACCTGGAGGCAGCAGTGGTGCCTGGCAAAGGTCCATGAGGTGTCCTCCTGAATCAGGCTGTGGCTGCCCATGTGTCCTCTACTCATAGTGATTCCAGGAGTAAAGGACTCCATTACCTTCCTAGTTTTCTTCTCAAATTGCAGGTATTGGACTGAACCACTAGTCCTTCAGCCAACGACACAGTGTCATAGAACATGAATGCTGCAGCATGAAGACACCGAGCATGAGCAGGACTCCACAATGGAGAGTAAAGTACCAGCCCTTCTTCAGACTGACTCCTTCAGCCTCCCCAGGTATGCACAGGACAGCTGCTGCATGTAGTAACCTTTATAGGATACTTAGTGTTTACAAGACATTCATAGAATGCCCTTGCATGCAGTTCCTTGGAGTAGGAGGAAAGAGCAAGTAAAAGATAGGAACATCCTAGAAAGTGAAAACTAGGGGCCACTGGGATGGTTCATTGTGTAGAGGGCATAATTGGCATAGCTCAGGGGGTAGAGGGCTTGCCATCCATCCTGACAACCTCAGTTCAATCCCTGGAATCGAAGTGGGAAGAGAGAAACAACTCCCAAGAGCTATCCTCTGATGTCTACATGTGCCACAAGGCAAGTAAATTGGTATAATTTTTAAAGGGAGCAAGAGAGATCACTTGGTGGTTGAGTGCTTGATGCTTCTGCATCAAGTTCCCAGTACCCACTGAAGGGTCACAGCCATTTCAGTTCTTAGGATTCAATGCCCTCTCTGGCCTGCAGGAGCACCTACATTTATGTGCACATTCCCCCACCTCCCTGTAACACCTGATTTTGTGTTACCCCCACTTTTTTTACCCCCCACTTTTTTTAATGTGTACTGACTATTTGTATTGAAAAGTATATGGAACAGCATTTACTAGTGGGAGACTAGACAGTCTATATTTAAGAAATTTACAATTTAATATTGTCCATTTTGATAATATCTGAGATAACAAAACTTATTATTAAAAATTTATTTTTTATGTTAGTACAAACATTAAAAGTAAATAATCGAAAAAGTGTGTACTTTGCTTGTTCCTATAAATTATAAATCATACTTTGTGTAAAGAAACATATATACATTAGAGATTAATTGGGATATATACAAAGAACTCAAGAAATTGGTTATCAAAAGAACAAATAATCCAATAAAAAATGGGGTGCAGACCTAAACAGAGAACTCCTAACAGATGAATCTAAAATGGCTGAAAGACACTTAAGGAAATGCTCAACATTCTTAGTCATCAGAGAAATGCAAATCAAACCAGTCTGAGAATGGCCAAAAATAAAAACATGGATGACACTTCATGCCAGAGGAGATGCCGGTGGGAGTGCAAGCTGGTACAGCCGCTTTGGATATCAATATGGCAATTTTTATTTGTTTGCTTTTGGTTTTTGTTTTTTGAGACAGGGTTTCTCTTTAGCTTTGGAGCCTGTCCTGGAACTAGCTCTTATAGACCATGCTGGCCCTGAAATCACAGAGATACACGTGCCTCTGCTCCCCAGGGTTGGGATTGAAGGTGTGCACCACCACCACCACCCATCATTATGGCAGTTTCTTAGAAAATTGGGAAACAGGCTGGAGAGATGGCTCAGAGTTTAAGAGCACTGACTGCTCTTCCAAAGGTCCTGAATTAAATTCCAGCACCCACATGGTGGCTCACAAAGCACCATTAATGAGATCTGGTGCCCTCTTCTGGCCTGCAGGGACATATACAAGATACAGGCAGAACAGTGTATACATAATAAATAAATCCTTCTTAACAATTAGGAAAACAACCTACCACAAGACCCAACAATACCATTTTTGAGTATATACCCAAAATGATACTCAATCCTGCCTGGTACATTTAAACTTTCTGGTTGGGATAGCAAAATCTCCCATGCCAGCTGTGCCTGTGACCCACATCAAATGCCCGCTATCAGTGCCCATCATCCCACCCAAAAGATGCTCAAGGCCAGCCTGATCTACAGAGTAAGTTCCATGACTGCCAGGAATGTTTCTCAAAAAAAACCCTGTCTTACAAAATGTAAAAAGAAAATCGGAGTAAGATGAAGCAGAAGACAAAAAAAAAAAAAAAAAAAAAAAAACAAGGAAAAAGCACATGAAATACTCATAGATACAATGGCACACTTGTATAAGTCCCATAAAATGTACAACATCAGAGACCATAATACATTATGCAAAACATTTGAGAGAAAGAGAAAAAAGAACAAAATGCCCAGACAAATCATTATGAGACAAGCAACCTGCAAAATGCCCCTGAGTTCTTTTTGTCTTGGCCATCTACTGCTGGGCATGGGGTGTCTCCTTAACAGTGGTTGTTATATACAGTGATACTCTGCAGAAACAACTAGTTTTTTACTTTGTGAGTATTATGGTGGTCTTAGTTAGGGTTTCTACATGAAGAGACACCATGACCATGCCAACTTTTTAAAAGGAAAACATTTATTTATTAGAAACATTTTCAAATGTTTAGTCCATTATCATGGCAGGAGCATGTTGGCATACAGACACACATGGTGCTGGCTACATTTTGATTAGAAGGCAGCAGGAAATGGATGGACACAAGGCTGAGTCTTGGCCATACTTCCTCCAACAAGGCCAATCTAATGCCTTAAGCAGGGTTTCTGTCACTGTGAAGAGACAACACGAGGCTTGTCCTGGATATGAATGGTCACTCTACTGGAGAACAGTGGTTATCTCTCTCCCAGCAGGTATAAGTGACAATTCAGTTTTTAACCTTTATAGTAGTGTCTAAAAGGTGTTTTTGTTTACTAAATCATTTATTAATTTTTTAAATTATAAAAAATTAAGATATCAGATAAAACAACAGTTACAACATCAAAGTTGACAAAACAAACCAGCAATAGGCAAAGATCCCAAGAGAAGGCACAAGGACCAGAGCCACACTCAATGACACACTCTGAAATCCCATGAGCTTTGCTCATGCTTATTTATGGGACTTAGTTATCTTGGTGTCCACCATTCTCTCAGTATCATAAACTATTTTCCAACTCCTCTTTCATGGGGTTCCCTGACCTCTAAGTTCTTGGATTTCATGGAGATACCCTCTCACTCTCTGTGCAATTCCTGGCTGTGGGTCTGTGTTTGTTCCCATCTGCTGCAGGATGAAGCCTCTCTCATGATGGCTGACCGAGGAATTCATAGATGAGTATACAATATCATTAGATTCACTTTATCAATATGTTTCTTTTTGTTTTCTTTTAGACCAGCATTAATTCATTTTCCAATAAGTTCATAGACTGTTGGTTGATGGAGGGTAAGTATATGATCAATTGTGTGGTGGCTCCCTCTTCTGGCCAAAGGTTGTTATGTGCTTGTCCTGTGAAAATGATGTTCGTATCAGGTACATAACATAACACCTGTGGTAGGAAAAATTTGGTGCACCTGAGCAGTGTCTTCTCCTACATTTGCCTTGGCCCACAAGAAGACAAGTTTCCTCTCCCAAAAAAGAAACCCAACCTTAACCCTAAAAGAAAGGCACATTTGTTCCCCATTGAGGCTCATGCTCACCCCTCTACCTGGCAAAAATCCAAAGGTCTTTCAGATCTTTGAAAAATCTAGGGAAACCAGATGGCTGAATATCATTAGACAGCTTAGGCCAGGGTCTTCTGTCTAGTGTCTAGTGACACTGTTCTCCAAATACCCAACTAAAAGTTGTGTAAGAATTGTAGTCATTATCCTGAATCCCACAATCAATGGTATATGTTATACTGAATAAATAGGATCATGATTGTTTGTGATTGTAGGACACCAAAGAGAAACTGGCTGCTGTAGTGGTGCCCACTATTAGTTGGAGAACTCGAGGAGGAGGATAGAGGCAGGCCCGTATCAGGGAGTAGGACATCCTGGTCCACATAAATAGCTCTAGGCTAAATACATATGAAAGAAATCTGTTCCAAAATACATTTTTCAGTAATTGACACCCAAGATGAACACGTCATTGCATATATTATACTGTGTGTCCCTTCTGCCTGCAGAGTGAGAAATCAAACTTTATCATGCTAAGAGAATGGTTATGACAAACTCAGAAACCCGAGCAACCAGGAAGAACAAAAGGGGCTGGAGAGATGGCTCAGAGGTTAAGAGGACTGGCTGCTCTTGCAGAGGTCCTGAGTTCAATTCCCAGCAACCTCATGGTGGCTCACAACCATCTGTAATGAGGAATCAACTCAGGTGGTTGGTTCTCCACGACCTCAAATAAAGCAAAGGAAACTCCCAGTTTCCCAGCTTCTGAGCCTCCACTCACCTAGCTGACCCTTTCTGAAACAACTGAGAGCATCTGTGAAATGGGCATCACTAGTTCTTGACTTTGAGTGTCAGTTATCAGCTGTACTGATGTTTCAGGAAGGAGGCAGGAGGGCTGCAAGCTTGTAGTCTGTGCTCCCGAGATAGACAGGGTGGGAAAGAAACAATAGAGGCAGTAAAACTTCAGTATCATTGGTGTGGACGGTGACTGGAAAGCATTGGGAAAGACAAGACTATGAGATGAAGATGATAATTTACATGCTACAGTCAGGAAAGCGCTACTTGAATGTGATGGTTGGTTACTTCAAGAGTTCTAAAACATCCTACCTGGAA
>CAWTZC010000721.1:0-54487 GCA_963919715.1 Microtus obscurus
AAACCATGCAGGCGGCCAGATGAAGGGGACACAGCCACGCTGCTCCTATTTCAACAGATGGCTGCCCAACGTGTGGACAACTGAATCCACAGAAAGTCTGAGAAAGCTTGGGGAAAGAGTAAAGCATGTTTGGTTTCTTGGTAGCAGCAGTTTCTCAGGGCTGCTCTGCTTGCTAGAGGCAAGCAGCGATCTCAGCTAAGAGAGGCTTCCTGACTCAGCTTTAGCTGCAAAGCCTTGCAGCTCATTAAGAGGTTCTGCCACGAAACACTGAAACGGTATTGACGAAAGCTGAACGCATGCTTTTCGGTTTTCAGCCGTAGCAGGAAAAAAAGCTGCTCTGTTTAAAAATGCTGGCTTTCTGGGCCATCCTGCCAGGGCAAACTGACTGTTTGAGGCAGGAGGGCAGACTACAGAGAAAGGACTTGAGTGTTGTCTGTTGCAGCTTAATTGCTGGCAGGGACCTTGAAACACTGTAGACTTGTGGCACTGAATGCGGCTCTGGCCGGTACCTCAGCTACAAGGTTGGAATGGCAGAAAGCTAAGGAATGGGCTGGATCTAGCTGGCAAAGCCACGCCTTTAGTCCTACTGAGATTGCTTGGTAAATTAAAGACTTATGTGGTCAGAAAAAAAGAGAGATATACAGTAAAGAGAGATTCAAAAACAGAAAATTTTTAAATGGTTTACAGTGTGTTAAAAAATATATGCAAGCTAAAAAGTTAAAATTCTTAAAGTAAAAACAAAAATAAGAAAGAAAAAGAGAAGTTGGTTGTGATAGTACACGCCTTTAATCCCAACACTTGGGATGCAGAGGGAGATTCACCTCTGTGACTTCAAGGTGTGGTAGCACACGCCTTTAATCCCAGTGCCTAGAAGGCAAAGACAAACAGATCTCTGTGAGTTCAAGGTGTAGTAGCATACACCTTTAATCCCAATGCCTGGGAGGCAGAGACAGGTGGATCTCTGAGAATTCAACAACAGCCTGGTCTACAGTGTCCAGGTCAAAGATATACACTTAAAAACAAAAAGTTAAAAGTAAAAAATAAACGAAATAGAGGTTAAAATAAAGCACACAAAGATGGAAAATACACAGAGAATCTTGATACTGTATGCTATTATGCTCTCTTTGAATTGTTTGAATGCTGAGGAAGGAGCAAGAGCTGCCAAAAGATATTTGATTATAAATGCTGCTAAACTAACCCAACATAGATGTTGTGAAAATGCCTTGACTTTGAAATTTGGATCTAAGGATATCATACTTTGGAAAGGAGTTTCTTGTTTTGTTTTCACAGAGGATGAGACCCTGTTCATTTCTTCTATTCCAATATGGTATGATGGACCACGCCCTCCCTGAAGGGTTGCTGTGAACGCCTTCAGAAAATTGCTCGCTCAACTGCCAACTGAGATGAAACTAGCACACAGGTTATAGCATGAAAGACCCAATTAATGACGCCCCCATTCAGCAGGAAGCAGTTTGGAGAGATAACTGCGCCCATGTTCCCAAATATGGTTTATAGGTGTTCTTTTACATTTAAAGGGGGAAATGGTATAGGTATGAATAATTTACATTGATATGGATTTTGCTTTAGTGATTTAAATTTAAGGTCAATTTTGTTATATGTATCTGTATTTCTGTTCTTGATTAAGGTATTATGATTGTGTAGTTCATTTAAAAATGTAATGTATATAGGTTGTTAATAGATTAGTTAAGTTAAGTTAGTTAACATGTTAGTTAAGTTTCTAGATGTACATAGATATATTTTAGATAGGCATTCTTTATATCTTTCAAAGATTACAGAATAGGATATTTAATGTTTTAATAACTAAGGACTTTTCATGACAATGAGACACATCTGCTCCTGGCAGCACCAATCTACTTTAAGAGGAAGATGGGCATCGAAGAGGATCCTTATGGAGTTTGATAGCCATTTGGGCAAGAAACTGCTCTTGCCTGGACTATTGCATAAACTGGACACAGAGAACCCACAGAGAGAGGACTACTGAACTTGCCTAAAGGTGAGATGATCTTTCGGGTTCCTGATTCATGAAAGAGTCTGCAAGACATTCTTCAGGACAAGCAGATAGTGACTGCCTTTGAAATTTCCTGCTTTGTGGAATGTCTGCTGAAAACTATGGGCCTGTAGGCCGAAGACGGATGCCCCAACGGTACAGAGGAACTTTGGGTGACTGTCCAGGCAGCAAGATGCCTCTGTCATTTCTAGAGTTTGAACGTTGCTTATTTCTTGTTTGCTTAGGTAACATTGTATCTTTCTGGAGTCTTTGATAGAGTTAAGAATAGTTAGTTATAGTTATACTTTTCCTTAGTTATGATAAAGATTATTGTAATTTTTACTTGATAACTGTTTTATGTAATTTTGCTATGTTAAAGTTAAAGCCTTTCCTTTTTGTTTAAACAGAAAAAGGGGAAGTGATGTGGGAGTGTCATATATCAATCTGTTTATCAATCTGTTGATTTCATTGGTTAAAATAAAGACACTGCTTGGCTGGTCCTATAGGTTAGAACATAGGTGGGTGGAGTAAACAGAATAGTATGCGGACAGGAAGAGGAAGTGAGCTCAGAGAAGCACGCAGCTCCGCTCAGAGACAGCAGCCTCCTGTCTAGTGGGCAGACAGGATGGCCCAGCTCTCTGAGGCACGCACGCGATGAAGCTCCGACTCAAGATGGATGTAAGCTAGAATCTTCCCGGTAAGCGCACCTTGGGGTGCAACACACTTTATAAGAAATGGGCTAGTCCAGGTGCAAGAGTTAACCAAGAAGAGACTAGAAATAATGGGCCAAACAGTGTTTAAATGAATACAGTTTGTGTTTTGTTATTTCGGGCATAAGCTAGCCAGGCGACTGGGGTGTTGGGGATGCAAACCCCGACGCCCCAATTTCAACACAATCATACCCCAAGAACACTTTCTCTAATATGTTCATAGCAGGATTATTCATAACAGCCAGAACCTGGAAACAACCTAGATGCCCCTCAGCCGAAAAATGATTGAAGAAAATGTGATACATTTACACAAAGAAGTATTACTCATTTCCTAGGAAGATGAAATAGGTAAGATCTCCTGGGTAACCTGGAGGAAAGGGGAGAGAGTGGGGGATGAGAATAAAAAAAAGAACAGGATAGTCGAGTTGGGGGAAGAGACAGAGAAGCAGAACAATGAAAGAGTTATCTTGATAAAGGGAGCCATTTTGGTGTTAAGGAGAAACCTATTGCTAGGGAAAGTCACAGTAATCCACAAACATGACCCCAGTTAAGACTCCTTGCAAAGAAATTGGTCATAAAAACAAATAATCCAATTTTAAAAAAATGGAGTACAGACCTAAAAAGAACCCTCAACAGAGGAATCTGAAATGGCTTAAAGACACTTAAGAAAATGCTCAGCATCCTTAGCCATCAGAAAAATGCAAATCAAAACAATTCTGAGATTCCATCTTACACCTGTAAAAATGGCCAAAATCAAAAACAATGATGACAACTTATGCTGGAGAGCTTGTGGGGGTAAGGGGAACACTCCTGCATTGCTGGTAGGACTAGAAGCTGGTACAGCCCCTTTGGCTATCAGTGTGGTGATTTCTCAGAAAATTAGGAAACAACATTCTAAAATACCCAGCAATACCACTTTTGGGTATATATCCAAAGGATGCTCAATCATCCCACAAGGACATGTGGTATGTTCACAGGAGCATTGTTTGTCATAGCCAGAACCTGGAAACAACTTAATACCCTTGGACCAAAGAATGAATAAGGAAAATGTGATACATTTACACAATGGAGTACTACACAACAGAATATAATAACAACATCTTGAATTTTTCAAGTACATGGATGAATCTAGAAAACACCGTTTTGAGTGAGGTAACCCAGACCCAGAAAGACAATTATCACATGTACTCACTCATAGATGGTTTTTTAAACATATACATCTGGTCTGTAAAGCTGACCAGTGGGGCTGTTTTACTCTCTGGCCTTCAGGCAAGCTTTATTTCTTAAAATACAAAAAAATATCTCTACTATAAGTGCAGGTAGCTACAGTCCACAATTTCATTATCTGGTTTTCAGAAAAAACACTGAGGCAGGCTTAAGGAGCTTCAGTTGTCAACAAAGACCTCTACAACCCCTAACAACAATGATCTCTACAATTCAGACTCTCCTGAAGGAAGCATGTAGAGAGAGTTCATAATCATCAAGAGAAGCAGAAGGAGGAGTCCACATCTGGATCCAGAGCTAACACTCACAAGAACATATAATGAGGTGAGTGGGGATCCCGGAATTGCAGTTGAAAAACACAAGGGTCTGAGATGAAAAGAATCTTATAAAATCATGTAACTAATAATTAACAAGGCTGGGAACTTCTCCAAAGTTTGGCATTTATTTTAAATCTTATGCTCTTATGTCAAAGGCATCTACACAGCTCTAAACTATGATGGAATGGGTCAACACAAGCCCGAAGGTGAAGGCAGAAAGGAGCTCCCTTGTCTCAGTGAACCAGAACAAGAGTGGTGCAACTTTAAGGCTAAGAGACACATAAGTTGAATTCTTCTTACCCTTGCATAACATGGCTTGCTCATAGCCAGTTCAAATCCACTGATTCTAGAGCTACATTTTCTATTTCCCCTCATATTGCATATGTAATCTCTCTGTGTCCCAGTACCTTCACATGGGTAGTAATAGAAACTGTGGCATTTTCCCTATTGTTTTACTTCAAGGTTGGTAAGTAGATGGGCAGAGAGACAGATGGATAGATAAGATAGACAGGTGTAGAGAGCACTTGAGATAGTGCCTGCCTGCTTAGAGTAGCTTAGATGTGGTATTATAGTTCATTAATTCTTTCTTCATTTCATTTTGAAGCAGAATAAGATAGCACTATCTTAGAAATTTCTTCTAATTTTAGACTATGACCATGGTACCCACTGGGGTTTATATATGGTTCCCGTACTTCTCTGAGAAGCTTTACCCTCCCCCGTATGTTTTTGAGCTCTAATACCCAGAGCTTACACTGGCTATGTCCTCAACCTAATAAGACCACTTAATCTATAATGCCCTGGGCTGACCATCCCATCCTCACCACCAGCATCTTATTCACAGGAAGAGTATGCATGTGGTGGTAAAAAACAAGGACTTGTAACATCAGAATATACAGTTCTCCCCCCCCTCTCTCCCCCCTTCCTCTCATCTTATGACCATACTATCCAACAGATATCCAATCAACAAAATGGCATCGCATCCATCATCATCTCTCCTCCAGTTTTCTCTATCTTCACACTTGCCACAGATCTAGGAATTTTGAAGAAAATGAGATCGGAAAAAGCAGGCAGCTCAAAACAGAACTATCTCTCCTACATGATACCTTTACCCTTTGCCTGTACCTGAGGCTGTCCTGAAGCGCCAGGAGCAGCAGAAAAGGGGCCAAAAGAGCTAGGTCAGAGTGCATCTTGGTCCAGCTGTAGGTATTGGCTAAGTCCCTACACTACCCTGAGCTTTTATCTCCATTGCCAATGAATAGGCTCAGTAGGAGAAGACAAAGATTTCAACATCGAAAAAGCTAAGCTATGTGTAGGGTTTTAAAGGGTGGGAAAGGGGATCATAAAAAACTGGCAACTTCAAACATGGGTGGAAGTGTATTTCCTCTATGAAAACAGGGTTGTCCTCATCCATCCCAAACAGAGATCTGTTCCTGCCCGGCCAGGCCCTCCTACACAAATAGATTAAAGCAAACCTGAGAGATCTGGACGACCTTGGGTAGGGTCCCTTTCAAAGGGGATTATGGTCTTTTCCTCAATTTTCAGGGAGGGAGGAAGTCTCTAGAAGGAAATGCAATCTAACCTGTTCAACCTAAGGGCAGAAGCCATTTACTTAACCACTTAATCATGTCCCTTGGAAAGAGGCCAAAGTGTGCCCCTGGAGGGAAATGCAAACATCACAGCACTATTTCGCCATGTTACACACCTTCCCTCATCTTTAGCAAGCTGCCCCCTCCACTCTCCTGGGTACTCTAAACATTTTTACGCTACTCCCCTCCAAATTCTCTCCTGATCTCCCTAATCCAAATGCCCCCAACTTCTGCTGTCTGCACTAAGAAGCCTCCATGCCACCAGCAGCAGGAGGCTATCAGACCTCAAGTTCTCCGGCCTCTCAAGCAGATATTTCTTTGTAGAAGGACGAGTTTGGTTCCTAAGACCTGGACGAGAAATCACAGCTCAGGGCTCTCTCTTTTGGCTATCCAAAATCTCTCCTTCCCTCTCTTTGTCCTCAGCCATCTTACTGGAGTACTTACTTCTCAAGCAATGTGGACTATCATTTGGTCATGTTTCTAGGAGATGCTGCATTTCCAAGAAAGGTTGCCATGAAGGGCTAATCATTCCACTCTTATTGAGAAGGTTGCTATCTACAGCTACTAGTTATGACTTCTGTCGCTTCCCTACTTCTCACAGTGCCCCTAAATCCAGATGCTGCAGCACTTAGTACCAAGGACCTCGACTACTCACCCATCCTTTGAGAGCCTGCCTGTGCTGTACACCTGTTTTAGCAAGGCGCACAAAATCTCCAACTTCCCATTCTAGAAAGACTTCAAAAGCTGTGGCACATATAATTCTGGGGAACTGCATTACTTTGCAACATAAGAAATTCTCGAGTTTATATTTTATCTTGGTTGACAGGTTTTCATGGACTGTCTCCGTACTTAAAACCAAAAATACATAAGGTACATTCTCCATCAAGTCCTGTATTTTCGTCTGGGAATATCAGATGTTGACAAGACAACCTCTGGTTATCTTGGGAGTTTATTTGAAAACCAAATATGCACATGATATGAAAGCATCCAGAATCAGGGTTCAAATGGGTGTCACTAGCTCTGTGTTTCATGGGAGAACAGATGGAAGGAAGGCTGAGTAGGAGAATAGCCAGGGAAAGGAGCATGAGACTGAGCTCTAGCCTTTTCCCACATTTAGCAACAATATCTAGCAAATGACACAGAGTGAAAAAATCAGGACACCCTCAGATTCTGATCTGAAACAGGAAAGCTATAGGAGATGCAGTCCCAGTATTGTCCCCTCAGCAGCTCTGAAGAGCTCAAGGTATTGACCACCCTGATCAAAGCCGAGTTTTCAAAGCTCTGCGCCTTATAGTATCTATGCTATGCTATGCTATGCTACACTACACTATGAAGACTATACTATACTATACTATACTATACTATACTATACTATACTATACTATTCCTCCAGCTCTTTCTGTCTTCATCCCTTTGGCAGACATGGAATTCTTGCTTAGTACCAAATGCCTTACAAAGAACCCACACTGAGCCACATTAGACCAATCTGAGTGTGTGTAGAATGATGGAGAAAGACCATAGTCTTGCAGATGTGTCCTGGACCCCCTTGTGGGTCACTGAAGGGCCCAAGCTCTTCTATACTTTAGCAACTTGTCACTGGAAGTCAAAACAGAACTGAAAGAGCAGACTGTGCTGGTGAAGCTGGGTAGGGAGAGGTCAGTTTGCTGTACTCTGCCTGCCTACATGTTTGGAATGGGTCGTATGGTCATGGCCACACCTGATTGCAGATGATGTCAACACTTGGGTTCACACAGATAAAGTGTGTGGCACAGCTGGCATGTCGGTGCCCACCTTTCTCACCCTTTGAAGCAAATGTCTAAATCTCTGAGTGATCTGCTTTGTGCGCACTCCATAGACCACAGGATTAAGTGCTGGAGGAACTACCACGTAGAGATTAGCCAATAAAATATGGATGTGGCCGGGAACTGTGTGGTGGCCAAAACGGTGAGCCAGGAAGGAAAAGAGAGCAGGTGTGTAGAAGAGAACAATGACACCAGCATGAGCCCCACATGTACCCAAGGTCTTGTAGCGGGCACCGGGGGATGGCAGGCGACAGACGGCACGGAGTATAAGGGCATAGGAAGCACCTATGAGCCCTAGGTCCAGTGCTGGAGAGAGCAGTGTGGTAGCCAGTCCATACCAGATGTTGGGACGTGTGTCGCCACATGCGAGGCGAGCCACACCCATGTGCTCGCAATATGTGTGAGGCAAAGCCCGATGCCCACAGTAAGGGAGTCTCTGCAGAAGGACCACAGGGGGTGCCATGACACAGGCGCCACGCGTCACAGCTGCTAGAGCCACCATGCCCACCACACGCTGGCTCAGCAGAGCCCCATAGCGTAGAGGCTGGCAGATGGCCACATAGCGGTCCACTGCCATGGCCAGTAGCACTGAGGAATCAGCAATGAAGGCCACGTGAGCAACAAAGAGCTGAGCTAAACAGCCGGCAAAGGAGATTTCATCCGACAAGCCCCAGAGCACAGCTAGGGCTTTAGGCACCGTGGATGTGGCCAGAATCAAGTCAGCGGCTGCCAGAAGCCCCAGAAGCTGGTACATGGGAGCCTGGAGGGTTTTGTCCACTGCCACCAGCCCCAGGAGAAGTGTATTCCCCACCAAAGAGGCCAGGTACAGCAGGCACACGGGCACAGCAATCCAGACATGCAGGCCCTCCAGTCCTGGCACACCCAGCAGGATAAAGGGCCCGGGCCCAGAAACTGTCTGATTGAGGCTGAGGAGTGCAGAATCCAGCTCCATCTTCTGCTTCCACCTGGCTGTGTCCCTGCAGGGCATAAAGGAGGTCTGTGAGGGCGATTGTAGAGCTCTGCAGAGGGGTGAGGGAAGGGAAGGGATAAGCTGTTACAGCTGGCATTTCCTTTCTGATCACTGTGCCATGGACTGCTGTGCTAACAATAGAGTTCCCAACAGTATTGGGGATTTGTTAGCGTTTTTGTTTGCTGAATCAAAGAATTTGGACTCTATCGGATCCATTTTAGGAAATCTGGTGTCTATTCAGCATATATATAATCAGGTCTGGGGAAGCAGAGAAAGGGATTGGGGCTGGGTGTCCTCATGACAGTGGAGTGGGTGGTCAAATTACAGTGGTGGTACTGAGCAGGGCAGTGGTGTCACAGGCCTTTAATCCCAGCACTCGGGAGGGAGAGGCTAAATGATCTCTGTGAGTTCAAGGCCAGCATGGTCTACAGAGCAAATTCCCAGGATAGGATATAAAGCCACAAGAAACCCTGTCTTGAAAAACAAAACAAAACACAAAATGTTGGTAGAGGGAGAGAACTGGGTGGGGTCTGTGACCCTGGCTGGCCTTGAACTCCTGCTGCCTCCAGTCACGAATTCAAAACACTCAGCACTCTGGAGGTTGAGGTAGGAAGACTATGAGTTCTAAATCACCATAAGTGTCCTCTGACAACAACATCAAGACACCACACCACACACCGGAGAAAGGAATTGCAGAATAGGATTATTTGTTTTCTCTCTGAAGTCTTGTCATTTAGTTTCTTGAAAGGACCAAATATGGCAGTCTAAGCTGGTCTGATAGACTGTTAACCTGCGGACAGTGAAACCTGGGCTAGGTGACCAGAGAACACCTTAGCAGAGTCTGAATTCAGCAGAGCTATTTCCGGGGCCTTTACTCATCTGCACGGCCTCCCACAGAAGATCGATTAAACCCACACTAGATCTTCCCACATGGGAGTTTCTGAGTAAGAATCAGAACTTTATTCTGGAAGGCGATTTGTTTGTCAAGTGAAAGGGTCTAGCATTACCCTTTACCATGGGGCCCCATAGCGTCCTCTGGATACAGAGAACACCTTGCCTGAGCTCCTCATACAGAACAGACTGCTAAAGACATAAGCTATCACTGCCTCAGTAGTTGGGAACGCCTGCCCCAAACCACAGGATAAGAGCAACCTGTAACCAGGCAAGGGCCCCTCAAGAAAGTCCTGTGCTCAGGGTGAGAGCTTTAACAGATCACATCCTGTTGGCACCTTTCCAAGGACAACTGCTTTAGACTCTTCATAACCATAGTGCGTATGTCTCCTTCCATTTCCCTCTATGCACCAAGTGAAGATCGGGAGATGGAAGCTGGGGACCCTCCCCGCATTCTCTAGAACAGAATTCTCAATCTTCCCTATGCTGTGACCCTTTAATACAGTTCCTCCAGTTGTTGTGAACGCTACAATAATAAATTATTTTCATTGCTACTGTTGTGAGTCATAGTGTAAATATCTGTGTTTTCTGGCGGCGAAAGGGTCATTTATAAGGTTGTGACTCTCAGGTTAAGAACCACTGTTTGAGCCTTACTTTTACTCTATGCCTGACTCTGTAGGCAGCACTGTTATCTTCTCATTGGCTGCCTGCCTGCTCTGTTCTCGTACTGTCCTGAGACCTAACTCCACATGGGGAGTTCAGCAAGGGGCATGCAGAGGAAGGAGAGAAACAGCACTGATCTCCCATAGCTCCCAGGATTAGCCTGGCTCTGGGCAGGTCCAGACTCCAGCTGCATCTCCATGGTAGAGACTCCACTACTGATGGGCCACACCATCTCAGGCTGCTTGCTGGGATAAGAAAACACCTGTACAGAAAGGCTACAGTCACATAGACCACACGAGATCTCCCAGATCTGGGCTGGTACTGTCCCTTCTTCCCCATTCCTAGATTCCTTCCTCTCTGGAGAGCAGTTTCCCTTTGGCTAGCAGAAGGTGCCTGCAGCACTTGCTTAGGTTCTGAGTATCCACCTGGCTGCTTCCCTCTCTAGATGGAGTCTCTGTTCTGATTCACATGTGCTCGTTTTACCAGCATCAGACCTGGAGACAGGGGTGTTTCATGAGCCACCTAGTAACCAGGGTTTGTCCCTACCCTCAGCTACCTCCAGAGACCATGCGGTCATCACCATCTCTTCTGTTTTCTTGATGATCCTCTTGTGCTGACTTGGGTCCTCGGAGTTCCTCCTTTCACGGTGCCTCAAGGACCAGCTCTTGCCTGAGAAACTTTAAGGACAAAGGTCGGCCCTCACGAACAGAGTAGAGCACCAGACACATATGAAATCAGCCTGATGCACAAAGTCAGGGTGGGAGGGCTGAAGAAATAAACTTGAACGCTCCAGTCAGTCTGTTCTTCTTATGATCTGGGGAGAATCAATTAACTTGGAACCATGATTTGATCCAATTGTGGGTTCTCACCTGATTTTGGAAGAAGTAAGGATGCTAATATGACACCAAATTACTCCTGTTTGTCCTCATTTCAGCACAATGACAAAACTCAGAGCAAACTCTGAAGCCAAGTCGTTTAGGTGAAGATCCTATTTCTGCCACACAAAGGCTGTGACTTTGCACAAGGTCCTCATCTCCTGTCTTCATCGTCTCATTTCTGGAATGAGCGTAATTAAAATGCATCTACTCCCATAATGCTTTGAAAAGAGTGTGTGTATATTTCATATATATGCAAATATAGTGTGATATATACCATAAAGTGTTCATACATATAGTGTGTATATACATACATTGTGTGTATATACATATATAAACATATTGTGTGTTTATAAATACATATATATATATTCAAAGTGCTACGAATCTAAAGGACTGGGTACACAGTTCAGTTATGAAGTACTTGGCTAGCTTTTGTGAGACCCTAGGTTCAAACCAGTAAACCATATATCAAAACTTACCTAATTATTTAGGGTTCAGCATAGCCTGCACTGCAGTGACTGCTCAGCCACACTGAGCATTACTGCTGTTGCAGTTAGCACTTCCATCACTCGACTCCATCCTTCAGAGACTTACTCACTGCAGTCTAGTGCACAAATGTGGTAAGTGGCCTGTCAATGTGATTTAAATAAAAAGCAGAACACAAAATGCTAACAGGAGACTGAAACAAAAATGGTGAGCCATCAAATGGCTCTCAACTTATTTGTTAAACTGATTAAAAAGGGAAATAAAAGATTTTGATTTGATCCAAAAACAGACTTCCTTTGGCAATAGAACTTATTGGGATTAGTCTGCTTATAAGACCATTGTTAAGCAAAACGAGAAGCATGGGGTGTTGCCCTCACTAGCCCCTTTCCCTACCATTCTGACACAGAACAGTGAGACAGAGGAGAAATGATAATACTTTGTGCCAGATTCCCGAAGATGAGAGTCCAGTGGCTTTCCTACAGCAGGAAGCTAAGCACAGAGGAGCGCGTACAGGCAATGGGGCAGTGCAAGCTTACTCAATCTGCTCTCTTCTGGTTCTGTGAAAAGAAACCAAAGTCTCAACAACCCATTTCATTAATTTTGACCTTCAGTGCTGAGCTCAATGTGGAAAAGATCCAAGGAGAAGTCATTGGGAGGCTTTGTTCCAGGAGCCCTCAGGGCAGTGTAGAGTCTGTGTGATGTTGGCTGGTGAACTGCTACTGCCTGTGGGACCTTGACCTCTCACCTCTATGCTGGAAGCTGGAGGAAAAGGTATCTTGTCTCTATCCTCCAATGTCTGCCTCCAATCTTGCTTCTCCGGCTCATTCATCTGACAGGGTTGCCAGAATCTCAGAAACGCCAAAGATGCTACGAAGGCAAGCTGAGAGAGTTGGTACAAGTGAATATGATTTACGGGTTTCTCCTGTTTGCACCTCAGGGGCAATAAACTCTGAGCCCCAGTAGGCCTGAGGTCTCAGCTGTGCTGTGTGGATGAGGAATTAGCAGAGATTTGAGGCCATCTCTGTGGACTTTCTTAAGCCCCAGGTTTAAGTGTCTGACATACTCAGAACCTAGAGAAAAGGAAACTGGACCACGTGTCTCCAAAGATCCATTGCATCAGAGAGCAGCAAACCCAGATAGACATTCTCTTTGCTCCACACAATGGTAAAGCCAATTGTCACCAAGAAGTTATTACTATTCTTAGGGACTGTCTCCATCCCATACACTCTTTTAAGAGACTAAATATTTTGATGGAAACAGCCTGGATATTTTTCTCCCAGATTGAACTTCCAAATAAATCCTCACTACGATGCTGCCTTGAGTATTCCTGACTTTCCAAGCTTAATGTTTTCTTGGTGTGATGTAGATTATACATCTCCCTAAGCAGTGGCTGTGCTTACGTAGGTAGCACGTGACTCCCCCTACAAGTACCTTACCTTCGCCTGAACTGACAGAGCACTCTGAAGGTTGTGCAACATGGCAGGAGAAGCTTGAGAGCAAATTGCTTCTCTTAGGTGCCTGCCAGATCTACATGGAGAGGCTTAGATGCCAATAATAGACATTATTGTTCATGGCACTTCCTTTTCCTCAAACATGGTACATTTTCCCATTTGAGACAGCTAATAGCTTTCATTGTCACCACAAAAATCCAAGTTCATACGTGGTTTTAGTTCCCAGTTATAATGAAATTTGGTGCATGAACTCATAAGTCAGATGACAAAAAAACTAATCTATAAAAGTCTATAGTTGAAGAAGTCACACACAAAGAAATACACAGCATTAATAATTTATACATTTTGTATCATCATTCTATAGGAGTACAAACCAGAAGATAGATTTTCATCCATGATCTGATGGTAGAACAGAAAATTTATAACCTGCCATGCCATGAAGGAGTAGGACTACAATATGAACTTACAGGAAGATAAACTGCACCCTTTTTTCTCCTTGAATAAACAGTAAAGAGGAGGGGGTTTTAAAAGTTACAATCTCAGGTTTCCACATGACAGATCTGAAGTGAAAGTAGAAACAACGGTATAAACACTGACCGAGTGGCCCAACACTGCAAATCCAGACCTTTCCTTCAGTACCCTACACGGCCAGAAAGCAGACCTTCCCAGGAAAGCTGATGGCTTCTGGGAAAGAGGAAGTCAGTTTTCTTTCACAATGTTGCCTCTAGGAGATCGACTCCAGTGGATGGCCACATATCCAAAATATATGAGCAATGCAAATTGAACTCAATGCTTTCAGAAAAGTAAATGAACACAAAGTTGGATTTGGGTAAATAGAAAAAGGTGGTTAGGCTTGGAAAGAACTGGGGAGGGAGTAATAACAAGTCACACTGTATGAAATTGTCAACTAATAAAAGTAATCAAGTAGTTAACTAGTTTTTTTTTTTTTTAAACTAAGATCACTTATAAAAAGCCAAGGCTCATGTAGGGTTACTGAGAGGCCACAAAAATAAAGAAAAGTACATTCTCTTGGGAAGGAAGATGGGAAAGCAACATCAGCTTCTGGACAGACATAGAGCGGTGGGGATGAAGAGGGGGGACGAGACAGTTCACACACCGGTCCCTTCTCTCTTTTGTTTTGCTTTGTGACTCCATTAGTCTTTCATGGAAGCCATTCGTGCGTATAAGTGAATAATCTTGGTTTCTAGTTTCTACCAGGATGAATAGAGTATGTACTTTCAAGTTATCTTAACTCTGAACATATTTATTTATTGAATCTTCGGGAAGCTTTTAAAATAGCAGCTCTTAGCTAATCTGTGTTCTCAGCAAGATGGAAATTACCAGAAAAAGAAATGCCAGAAAATATTCCAATGCCTGTGAGGACTTAGCATGTCAGCACAGAAAGCAGACTCCTCAGAGTATGGTGGGCCTTGGTGTGGACTTCTAACAGACACAGACTGGGAGGGGGATGCTGAAGGCTGGAGTGGCCAGAAGCTGTACACAGAGACATATGACTTAGAAACAAAGCCCAGGGGGCTGGAGAGATGGCTCAGTGGTCAAGAGCATTGCCTGCTCTTCCAAAGGTCCTGAGTTTGATTCCCAGCAACCACATGGTGGCTCACAACCATCTGTAATGATGTCTGGTGCCCTCTTCTGGCCTGCAGACACACACACACACACACAGACAGAATATTGTATACATAATAAACAAATAAATATTAAAAAAAAAAAGAAACAAAGTCCACAGAGCTGGACATTAAAAAATAAGTTCTGGTGACCTCACAGTGATTAGACTTTGTTGTAAAAGTAGCAATTTGTACACTTCAAAAATTGTTTGTCAAACATAGATCCAAAACTATCTCTGCTGAAATAAAATGAGAGCTAGTCATGTCAGTTATATTGATTTAATGATTTCATGATGTGTGTATGCACAACAATATATATTATTTCCTAGTCTAACTATCCCTTTCTTTTTTAATCTACAGAAAAGCATTAATGCAAGACACATGGCATTTTCATTTCAAAAAAATATAGTAACTATACAATTTAAATTTTGAAAAGGCAAGTACAATTAACAACAATAATAAAACATGCCCTGTAAATACTTTTTTTCTGTAGTCTATTTTTATGGTTCTGAGCTCAACAGAATGTCACCAAGATTTGATTCCAGGTCTGTGTTAAAGACCTCCTTGCTGGGATCCTTGGATAGTCACTTCAAGGTGTAGGTCTTACTCTTCAGATAGTAAGATTTTGTCTACTAGAGGCCTGAAAATCTGCTCCTCTTTACCCAGAGTCTGTTTTCATCTTGTTGTTGGGGTAGGGGGTCTATCTCTGCATTTTATTTTGTTTTTCTGTTGTCTTGGGTAGGATTAAGCTACTGATTTAATTCTTTTAGTATTGTTTCTTAATTAGTACACAAAATAAGAGGGTTCCACTGTGACATTTCCATACTTACTTGTGTTCGCTCCCCTCTTCCCCTCTCCATTCTCCTGTTCTCTTGCTTTCTCTCCTTCTTCCCACAGTGGCCAATCTTCTATTCTCACATCACACATTTTCTATCCCTACCCCAATCTCCCCAACTTAAAACGTCTTTTTCCAAAGTGGCAAGGGACTGCAGATGTGGGAAGAAAGAAAAGGAGGTACCTTCCGGAGGAAATAGGGAACAGGGTAGAGGCGAGAATAACAGGAGTGAAAAACAATTGAGAAGAAAGCATAATGACATAATGGCGTGGATGTATGCAAATACCACCCTGAAATTAAAATCATCCTGTTGATCCAGGCGTGGTGAGTCAGGCCTGCAGTCCCCAGAAAACAACCTCCAATTGGAGGCCAACCTACTGGAGTGGTGAGATACAGGCAACTCTGGCTGCAGAGGAAGGGAGAGTATTTCAAAACAGCACAAAATCGGAGGAATGGGGAGGAACAGAGACAGTATCCTCGTAGGAGAGAAATGAGCCAGATGATTCTCCTCCATGATAACGTGTTGGCAGATAATGCCAAAAACTGAACATATGGCCCAAAGAAACTTAATGCACCATGCAGAGCCTGGGAGTGTACCTACCAGGAAAGACAGCACCAGAGGCTGGGGAGCCAGGAATGGGGTACTTCTCACAACAAACCTTAGAGCTTCATCTTTGTGTAACCTGGATGTTTTATTTTTTATTTTATTATTAATTTCTATTGAGCTCTACATTTTCCTCTGCTCTGCTCCCTGCCTCTCCTCTCCCCATCAATCTTCTCTCAAGATCCTCTTGCTCCCAATTTACTCAGGAGTTCTTGCTTTTTCTATTACCCATGTAGATTAGATCTATGTATGTCTTTTTTAGGGGCCTCATTGTTGTCTAGGTTCTCTGGGATTGTGATTTTTGGGTTGATTTTCTTTACTTTATGTTTAAAAAACCACTTATGAGTGAGTATATGTGATAATTGTCTTTCTGGGTCTGGGTTATCTCACTCAAAATGATGTTTTCTTGCTCCATCCATTTGCAGGCAAAATTCAAGATATCATTATTTTTTCTGCTGTGTAGTACTCCATTGTGTAAATGTACCACATTTTCCTTATCCGATCTTCAGTCGAGGGACATTATGGTTGTTTCCAGGTTCTGGCTATGACAAACATGCTCCTATAAACATAGTTGAGCATATGTCCTTGTGGCACAATTGAGCATCCTTTGGATATATACCCCAAAGTGGTATTACTGGGTCTTTAGGAAGGTTCTTTCCTAATTTTCTGAGAAATCGCCACACTGCCATCCAAAGGGGCTGTACCAGCTTGTATTCCCACCAGCAACGCAGGAGTGTTCCCCTTTCCCCACAACCTCTCCAGCATAAGTTGTCATGAGTGTTTTTGATCTTGGCAATTCTTACAGGTATAAGATGGAATCTCAGAGTTGTTTTGATTTGCATTTTTCTGATGACTAAGGATGTTGAACATTTCCTTAAGTGTCTTTAGCCATTTTAGATTCTTTTGTTGAGAGTTCTCTGTTTAGGTCTGTGCCCAAATGCCCTGTGTTTATGATGTCTTTACATCTCCACTTTCTGGTTATCTAGTTATATGATTCTCACCCATTTCCACATTTATCTAAAATTGTCATTCATTTAAAACCAAACTCTGATTGCTTTTCCTATAAAACCACAGTGGTGGTGACTCTACTCTCTCGAAGTCTTTAATCGTGTTCTCCTCCCCTTTCACTTCAGTAACCGAGAGGCACCTGACAACTCACTCTGAGCTCACCATCTAAACAAGACTTTACTCAACATCCATCTGATTGCTCCTTAGTAGTCTCCAAATTATTTCTGTATAGTGTTGACTCTTATGTACTGGTTCAACGTATTCTGTATGATAATCCCAGAAAACTGTCATACCCAAATATTTATAGTCCCATGAGATGCTATTCTTGTGTCTTAGAAACTGCACAAGTCCATAAACCTGCAATATCTACTTTTATCTAATATCTGTGGATTTCTGTATTATTTAGTTACCAGTTAAATAAATATAAGCACTGTTATAAATATATCAGTAATTATTAACGCCAAGTATCAGATCAGCCTGCTACGATGGAGAACAAGCTCCCCTAAACTCACCCCAGACTGACTAATTCATCCTTGAAGACACAGTTCACACCTCAGTCCTTCATGTTTCCATGCTCAGCCCCCAGTGAAATACCCATCTTTAGAGATTCTAGCTGTCGTTTCAACAAAAGCGATATCTTGTCATTTCCTTTCGTAGTAAGTCTTTTATTCATGTGCCTTACTCACCTTCATCTGAGCTGTGTGTTCTTCGGGAAAGGTTACTTTGCAAGGGTTTTTCACCATCACCTTAAAGCATGATCACTTACTAATAACTGAGATACATCTAGATGTATGCAAACCTCACTAAAGAATTTTACATTACTGTTTTCATGTTCCAGTCATTCTCCTTTAGAGAATTCTCAGCTCTGGGATATTTTCCTCTATGACAGAGGGTCTAGGGAAAACCATTATTTTCCTACGGTTATGTCCTAATGCTAAGTGCTGTGAACACTAACATTTGTTCAGCAGATCGCTCCTCAGTGCCATCCCTAGAAGGAACACCTATATATGTGGTTACCCTTCCTTTCTGTACCACATACATAGACATCGTGGTAGGCAATGATATTATAATCTGTGTATGCAGCAGACAGGAAACGGTGTCAGATGCCAAGAGGTGTGGATTTAAAACCCAGATGCACTGCTATTTAACAACATTGTAAGCTTGTCTGCCAATAAACCTAAATTTCTATTTGTGTGTAAAGAAGATGAGAATGACATACACACTACAAACCTACAGCACGCAGTCAGTGCATGTACAGTTTACTTTCCACCTTCCTTGAGATAATGACTACAATTTAGAGAGAATTCTATGATGATTCTTCTTCTATGAGGAGACAGCCATAAAGGAGTGGGAACTTACCTGCATTCTAGATCTTTGTTGGGACTCCAACTTCTCCTCCAGGAACCTCCCTTAACCTTCCACCAAAGGGCAACCACCTCTGTCAAGGGCACCTAGTTCAGATCTGTCCCAAAATCCTGTATCAACTCAGATCCCTCCCCACCCTCCTGACTGTCATATAAAATATGCTCGCTTTTCCACTTTGCCCCACACCCATGGCAGTTTGCACCCCTTGCTCAGTAGTCTCTCTGTGTCATCTTTTATAAATGAACTCAGGTAGTGTGCAAGAAAAAAAAGCATTGTTAACCACTGAGCCATTTCTCCACATAGCTAGTTTTCCAGAGCACTGTATATATTTGCATTTCTTGTACCCACAGATGTCTGCTGCCTGTTGCCATGTTAACTCTAGAGCAGTGCCATTAACTCATTTCTCGTGACACTATTTAAGCATTCCTTTCTGCTTTCGCCCATCTCACTCACAGACAGAAATTCACTTAACATCCCTAGGGTGTAGGAATTCTGGATTTTTTTTTCATATAAAAGGAATCACATATTGTGGTATTCTATGTTTATTATGGTATTCTGTGTTTGACTTTCACTTAGCATAATGATTCTAAGGTTTGTTTATATTCTAGCTTCCATTCCTACTTTGTTAGACTGGATGGAATGCTGCAAGCCAACTCTTGAGAATTGAAGACAAGAAGATCAGGAGTTCAAGGCCTGCCTAGTCCTGCCTGAAAAAATAACAAATAAACACCTCACAACTACTCAGAAAGTCCTGCCACCCCACTTTAAACACCCATCAAGCAATTCTTTCTTTCAGACCCTCTCTCTTTATATGCCCAAGACTCTTATGTACCAGTTCTTCTGTCTGTAACATTGGACCCTCTTCTCCCTCTCAGGGTGTCTCCTCCACCTAAGCATCTCATTTGGATTAGAACCAGAAGAGAGGTACACTGCAGATGTCATTCTCTTTCTCTTAGCTCTAGGCTTCCACTCTGTCAGAGACCCCAAAACGAGCAATGCAGATACTATTGATTCCACACTCTCTCCACATTCACCCAGTGATTCCTTATTCTGGCTTCTTCATCGTTTCCTCTTGGAGGCAGTGGATTCCCACCAAAGAACTGTAAATACCTCATCTACTACAAATGCGGGCAGTTACTGGAACTTCTCCGTCATGCTCCTATTTCTTGCTTCTTTCTTTCTTTTTTTCCGAGATAGCGTTTCTGTGTAAGATATCTCTTTCAAGGGTTTGGCGCCTGTCCTAGAGCTCACTCTGTAGACCAGGCTGGCCTCGAACTCAGAGAGATCCACTTGCCTCTGCCTCCCAAGTGCTGAGATTAAAGCCACGTGTTACCACCACCCAGCTTCTTTGTTGATTTCTTAACCAATGATTGTTGGCCTTAAAGCATCCTTCTTTCCTGTCTTCTAAGCCTGAGTACAGCAGAAACTCTGACAAACAGAATGCTTTATCTTGTTTTCTCTATATTATGGATGTCCTCTTTCCTTAGTAAAATTGTGTGTGTGTGTGTGTGTGTGTGTGTGTGTGTGTGTGTGTGAATGTGTTGGCACAAATGCCACAGAGCACACGTGGAGGTCAGAGGACAACTTGCAGGAGCTGTTTCCTTCTTTCCTTCCACCGTGTGGGTCCTCCTAATTAGCTCAGGTCTTCGGGCTCAACAGCCATCACCCTTACCCACTGAGCCATCTCATTGCCCCCTTCTCCATCCTCTAATTCTCTTCTTACAGCTGGAATCAATGTTCCTTCTGCTGTTCTGTGCTTCAGTTGACCATGTGTCCAGTTTGGTGTGTGTCCTCTCCAAATAGTCTACAGCACTTTCCTTGTCCCTCTGCTCTGCCTCCATGTCTACTGGTAGCACATGTATGACATTTATGGTCTTCCATAGGAGCTAAGGACCAGCTACCCAAGTAGTACTCTCCATCCTCACTTGAAATGAGACCCCAAACACTCTCTATCCCCACTCCCAGGAATACACAGCTTACTCCAGCTACCTTTTGACATACCCTCCACCCTCTCTGAAAAGCAGCAAGGATTTGGGCACTTCTGTACCTTTTTCTGACTCCTCTTCCTGTCTTAACACTTTCTTCCACTCTTCAAGACTTACCTCTCCCTTTGGCACCTTCTGATTCACTTTCTCAGTTCCACACTTGGTCTGTAGCTCTTGCTTCTTAAACATATGGATGTAGTCTCTGGCTTACCTCACAGTGCTTATCCTTTCTTGTCTTCTGGGAGAAGTAACTCTCCTGTCTTGCGTATCCCTCTGTTCCTAAGCTTCAGCTGCCCCAAGACCACACCAATTAACACAGGCATCTATAGCATGTGCACAAGGATCACTTTGGCGTGGGGCCAAATGGAACAGAACATTTCTAAAAAATAGGCCAGACAGATGATGAGTGGAGAGAAGGAGAGAGAGAGAGAGAGAGAGAGAGAGAGAGAGAGAGAGAGAGAGAGAGAGAGAGAGAGAGAGGTTTGTTTGGTTGTTTGTTTTAACTCTACTTGCTTTCCCACTCTATTTCCTGACTTCAAACTCACCTCCTTCTCTCTTCCCCTCTATTTTCCTTCCTGAAGCATTTTCTTCCAGGGCTTTTCTCAATCACTTTCCTCGTGGCTTTTCAAGCCTAAGTTAGTTTATCTTTTGAGGCAGGATAGAAAGTCTAGGAAAATTAAGAGGGCCATGGGAAGGAAATGCCCAATTCCAGAGTCTGGTTGAAGTTTCTTGCCAGCTGGGAATCTATAATCCTGTGAAAGTTATCTACCCTAGACATAATTTTCCTTATCTGTAAAAATACATCCAGCACTTGGGAGGCAGAGGCAGGTGGATCTCTGTGTTCAAGGCCAGCCTGGTCTACAGAGCTAGTTTAAGGACAGCCAGGGCTACACAGAGAAACCCTGTCTCAAAATACCACCACCACCACCACCAACAACAACAACAACAAAACCCAAACCCCCCAAACACCAAAACAAAACAAAAGGATTGTTAAATAGCACTGAACCATGAGTTTATTATTACTGCCTTCATAGACATTTTCTGGGAATCTTACAAACAGAACTAACAACTTTGGTGTATAATAAAAACATTTTAACTTCCTTTTCAACCTCTTGGTCTAGGGTATTACCGTAGTAACTGTTATCTTATTCTGTACACCTCAGGACTCGCCCTATGATTTCACTTAAATTTTTTAGCAACCCTTTGTCGGTACAACTTTAGAACCAGCCCAAATCTCTCTCTCCCTCTGTAACACACACACACACACACACACACACACACATGCATTCACACACAGTTTTACACACACCTGCATACACAGTCACAACATACAGACACACACACAGACAACTGACTGTAATAAAAACAGCTAAAGATGACTTAAGAAGGCTGGATAGATGGCTGAGCAGTTCAGCATGCATGATGCTTTGTCATGGGGCCTAGAAATCCCAGCACCCACATTCTGTGGCTCCCAGAGACCTCTAGCTTCATTTCAAAGGACCAGAAGCCTCTGAAGTCACCTGTGTATGCACACACACTGGCATATCCTTTCTGCTTTTCAAAACAAGTCCATACTGACTAGTTCCTAAAATGCCTCTCTTTCAGCTCTTGTGTTTATATCTATGCTAAAATGTCTTCCTAATAAACTTTGCTTCATACTGATTGGTCCTAAAAATCCCTCTCTGTGAGGAAGGCAAGAATCCCATCTTCATCTGAGTGGAGGCCCCTGCCTAGCTGCCACTGACTGTCCACTTTAGTTCTTTCCTCTCCACTTCCTGACGAAGATCCCTTTTCACTTAACAAATCTGTGATGGTGTGTACCGATGGTACACATCAGGACCTTGGGGATAAATCTCTGGGCTTGTTTGTGAAGGATTTTCTAGATAAGGTTGGTGTGAGAGTCCTCACCCTATCTGACAGATTAGATGAAAAAGAAAGAGGCTGAGCACCAGCGTTTATCTCCCTCTGATTCCTGCCTGTGGACAGTGTGACCAGATGTCTCAAGCTCCTGCCACCATATGCTGGAGCCATAATAACCTTAAGTTCCTTTGGTCTGGCATTCCATTGCACTAGTCAGACAACCAATGCAGGGTTTAAGAAGCTAATGTGTAGATTTATAGGGACTGCTGTTTTAGTCAAACATTTAACATTGTCTTTTGTTTGGTTTTAAATAGGGTTTCACGTATCCCAGGCTGGCTTTGAGAACAACCTTGAAGTTTTGAATCATTCTCCTGCCTCCACCTTACAAGCAGAGGATTACAGGGGTGTGACACCATCCCTAGTTAATATAGTATTGGGGTTGAACCTGCAGCTCTTTGTGTGCTAGGCAGGCATTCTACCAATTGTGATTTGTTATTAGTGTTGTCATTTTTAATGCCATTAGGCTTTCTGGTCTGAATTTTTCTCTCTGTATGGTCAAAAGTTGAAAGCAAAACAAGCAAGTCTGTTATTCTTTTATAAAGATGGGGGACTGGTCCCACAAGGGGCAGCAGTCTTATGAGGGGCAGCCAGTCCCATGAGGGGCCATGGTTGGTCATTCAAGGTTTTGGCAGGGTAGCAGTGGGTCACCCAAGGCATAGGCAGGTCCCCAGAGACCTTGGTGGGTCTCCTTGGTGGGCGGGAAACTACAGCGGGTGAGAGACAGGCAGATAGGCCATGCAGAGAGAGTTTGCGTACAGAGTTTATTTAGTGGGCTATGGAAGGGAGAGGGGAGAGGAAGGGGAGAAGGAGGAGGAAGGAGAGAGAGATAAAGAGAGAGAGAGAGAGTAGTTACTTCTTCAAAAAAGGGACGGAAAGAGAAAGAGAGCACAGGTTGGAGGAGGCAGGAGATCTGCTTGCCTCAGTGGAAGGGGTTTGGGAGTGGGCGGGGCTTGTCTCATAAAGTGACAGTGTACCCAGGTAACAGGTCAGGCCACCAGATCATAACATTCCCATCTCTTTCTTATAATAAAAAGCAGAAGTTAGGCACAACAGGTTAAAGGAATTGGGGTGGTGGATTCTCAAGACTGCTTCCTGCTTATTTGTGGGCATTGTCTTGACAGAGGACCTGAGAAAGCTGGGAGCTGGTCACATCATGGCGTAGCTGGTCTGTTCCTGTCCAGTGTTTGTGATATGAAACTGTTGTGTGTCTCTTGGACCTGGCAAGGTATTGGCAGAACAGAGGACAATGTTAAGTTTAGGAAGAAAAAAATTACAGGAACAGGGAGTTGAGGAGGGTGAATCCGACTTGTTTAAGGTGGATCCTTCAATTCGGCTCCCTGAAACTTACAAGAATTTTGAGTTTGTGAAAACATAAATTTTAAACAACAGCATATTTATAACAGAATGACTGTGACAGATATTTTTTCACAATGAAAAGTATTTTTAAGACTATGAAAGGCAGCATGAGAGAGAGATTTGATAACTTGTATTTGTCCTCACACTTTTATAACTTGCAGATACACACCTTAATAACTTGTATTTTATGAAATTTGTTCAGTGAGGCTGTCCTTTTAAACCGAAAAACCTCTCAGCTGTCAAACTGTATCAGAGATTGAGAAGGACAAAATTTTACTTGAGTTATTGATTAAAATAAAAACCAACAGCCAACTTACTCTGTTGTCTACCTACAGCCCCTCCTCAGGGTCCTCCAGGTCACTGAGAGTCACATTTGCCTTTGCTGTTTAGCGCAGGGCTTGCCAGGTTTTAGAAGATTCCTGTGGGTCAGAAATTTGTAGGAAGACAAGCATACCATGACCTGAGCATCTAGGCTATCGATTCCATTTGATTCTGTCCACTTTCTGGAGATCTTCAGTTTAGATGAAAGGCAGTTTTTTCCAGTGGTCAGCGCTTGGCAGTTGATGAAGTGAATTGCAGATGGACATTGTTCTGTGCCCACCTGTCTTCTGTCTTCTTTGGAGGAAGTAGAGTGTTGCTAGGAGCCACCCTGTCTCTCTGTTATGAAACATCTTTTAATAATTAAATATTTAAATGACATATTTCCTAGATCTCTGAGTGGTTGAGGGCTGTTTATTGGGTATAGATAAGTTATAACTACAGTATAGGATCTGCCTGGAGAGCTGGGTCCAAGCTTGACTGTACTGGTTCTCAACTTCACAGGTAAGATTTATACTTGTAAAAGACAAAGAAGAAAAAAACTGCTTGCAATAGAAGCTTAATGGTAGAATTGACAGTAGTGGAGGACAGCTTAATATATTTTAAAGCAGGGTTGGATTACATATACAGTATTTTTGTAAGAGACTTAAAAGTACATACCAATTTAAAACATGAGACATTGCTTTCTTAGTCTGGAATGATATATAATGAACTTAAAGTATTTAACAGTAAGTATACACACATTTACAAACAGTAGGATTTAAGTTCCACATAAAGTTAAATAAAAAGTGAGTGAAAAAAAGCTGGCTAGGGGCAGGACCTCATGTGGAGAGCCTTCTGCAGGCCCTCTTTGGCTATGAGCAGAACCTGTGGCTCCTCCCTTTGTTAACCTCAAAAAAAATGGCGGCAGCCATGGATGTCCACTTGGTGTGGCTATTAAAATTTAGTCAGTCGCTGGTAGAAGTTAGAAATGTAAGCCTATTTTCCATGGGTGAGGCAGAAAAATACCCGAGGGGCCCTGGGTCCCAAAAATGAATGCCCTGCTTGGGTGCAGTGCTAAGGAAGAACCCAAGAAAGGGTAGTCCCATGAGAGGCACTAGGCCAAAAAGGAAACCATCTTACCAATTGTTCCAGTGGACTGAAGGAAAATGAGATAGGAAAGAAAAAAGCCACTAACATTATGGAGTTCTATTTCTACTGACCATCTACTCCTGTGCATGAAGACTGTCCTGGAGTGTTGTTGATATATACAATATCACTCCCTAGAGAAACCTGATTGTAGTAGGAGCGGTGGGGCTGTGTCTCGCCACCCGGCTAGCTTTACACCCGAAATAATTACACGGAAACTATATTCTTTTAAATACTGCTTGGCCCGTTAGCTCTAGCCTCTTACTGGCTAACTCTCACATCTTGCTTTAACCCATTTCTAATAATGTGTGTAGCACCACGAGGTGGCTTACCAGGGAAGATTTTAACCTGCATCTGTGTCAGGTGGGAGAATCATGGTAACTGCCTGACTCAGCTTCTTTCTCCCAGCATTCTGTTCTGTCTACTCTGCCTACCTAATTTTCTGTCCTATTAAAGGCCAAGGCAGTTTCTTTATTTAACCAATGAAATCAACACAAAACAGAAGACTCCCACATCACCTGACTTTCCCTCTCTCCTGTTCTGAAGGTTGTGATATATACAGTATCACTCTCCTGGAGGAGCCTGATTTTCCCTCTCTCCTGTTCTGGAGGTTGTTGATATATACAGTATCACTCTCCTGGAGGAGCCTGATTTTCCCTCTCCCCAAAGCTATCATTTATATATAGTTTCTTGGATAGTGGTAGAATTTTTGCCCACTTTGCCTCCTTTGGGCTAGAAGTTTTGTCTAGCTTGAGCTTGTGCAAGGCTCGTGTGTACTGTCACAGACTCTGTGAGTTCATTTGTGCATAAGTCCTGTTGTGGAGACTTCCATTTTCAGGCTGAGCATTTCAAGGTCTCTCATTGTCTACACACTGGCCAGTTGTGGGCATCTCCTGTTGAGTACCATCTACTGCAAAGATGAAGCTCCTGTGCTGAGGGCTGAGTGATACACTGATCTATGAGTATAGTGTTTTGTCATTAGTAGTCATTTTGCTGTTGATTGTTTAGTAGAATGATAGTAGAAGATTTTCCTTTAGGGTCCATGACCTATCTAGTCTCAGGTTCTTGCCTTCATTAGCAATACTGGGTTTCATCTTATGGAGTAGACCTCAGATCTAATGAAAAAGTAGTTGGTTAGTCTGACAACACTTGTGCACTAGTGGGCATATCTTGCCCGTAAGTTGTTACTATAGCTTATACAGTTTGTAGCTGGGTGACATTGATTACTGCTTTTTTCCCACAAAATCCAACTATACCACTTTTAAGCATACACCCAAAGGACTCTATATTTTACTGAAGAGATACTTGCTTATCCATGTTCATTGCTGATCTGTTCATAATAGCCAGAATTTGTAAACAGTCAATATGCCCATCAACTGATGAATAGATGATGAAAATGTGGTTTATTTACACAACAAAATATTATTCAGTTGTTAAGAAATTTGGAATCATGAAATTTGCAGGTAAATGGATGGAGGTAGAAACAGTCACCCTGAGTGACAGTAACACTATCCTGAATGATCTAGCCTAAACCTAGAAGGACCAACATGTTTTCTCCTATACATAGATATTAGCTTTCATGACTTATATGTATGTGGGGAGAAGGGAATTGTCCTAAGAATATAGAAGATATATACACATATATAGTGTTATAAAGGGATAGTGGGGAAATTCAAAGAGGAGGGTTAAAGAGACAACAAACAAGAAGGTGGTGGCATGGGACAATTCTGTATTCCATCAATTATATTTTAAATAAGTCAGTAGTCAGGCATGAAGTATAGGTGGGACAACCAGACAGGAAGTAGGGGTGGGTAAAGGAGAACAGGAGAATTCTGGAAAGAATTTTACAGTCTTGGTGGCCCTGCCACAGAAGAAGCAAGATGTGACTGCCTCCCTGAATAAGGTACTGAGCCACGTGGCTAACATAGACAAGAATAATGGGTTAATATAAGTTATAAGAGTTAATAAGAAGCCTGAGCTACTGGGCCAATCAGTTTACAACTAATGTAGACCTCTGTATGATTTCTTTGGGATTTAACGATTGCAGGAACCAGGCAGGACAGAAACCTCGGTCAACAGGGTGGTGTAGAGGAGGGAATGGGGAGAGACAACTGACACTGTGGGCTGTTTGAAAAGTCATATGGAAATATACTACTGTAAAAGCTTCCTAAATTGTGTGTGTCCTGGTTATGGACTCTGTTGCTGTGAAGAGTCTGTTGTAATAGGAGTGGCGGGGCTGCGTCCCCAACACCCTGGCCGCCTGGCTATCTTATGCCCCGAAATAACAACACACAAACTGTATTCTTTTAAACACTGCCTGGCCCATTAGTTTCAGCCTCTTAACCCATTTCTAATAATCTATGTAGCACCACGAGGTACGCTTACCAGGAAAGATTCAGCATGCCTGACCTGGTGGCTGGCTGCATTGCTACTGTGTCTGCCGGGGAGAGGGGAGCATGGCGTCTCTGAGCTCACTTCCTCTTCCTCCCAACATTCTGTTCTATTTACTCCACCCATCTATGTTCTAACCAATAAAATGGGCCAAGGCAGTTTCTTTATTTTTTAACCAATGACCTTCCTCCATCAGAAGAGACACCATGACCATGGCAATTCTTACAGAGAAAACATTGTTAGAGGTGGTGGCTTATCACTTCAGAGGTTTAGTTCATTGTCATTATGATGAGGAGCAGCAGGTAGACACCGGACTGGCTACATCTTGATCAGAAGACAGCAGGAAGTCGACTGATGGTCACACTGAGTAGAGCTTGAGAAAAACAACCTGCCCACCTCCACAGCGATACACTTCCTCCAACAAGACCACACTGCCTTTAGCAAGCTACAGCAATCCTCCTGCCTTTGTTCCCCTTGGAATATTATCAGTGTGTGTGGGTTGCTTAGCTTGTCATGTGGATGCTGCAATCTGAACATTGGTCTGCATGTTTGAATAGCAAACGCTCTTAGCCTCTGAGCCCTCAACTCCATGATTCTTGTTCGCTGCTATACCCTGCACCCATCCATGTCCTAAATATCTTTTTTCTGCATCCGTTGCAGCCACACACATAAATAAATCTAATAACATGTTAATATACTCCAAGGATCTTCCCAAGCTTAGAAATTTGAATGGTGATGGTAAAAGACGTCACCTCATTCCAAAAAATAAAACCCAGAAAAAGCTAATTATATGTCTAAAGCTCAAATGCAGCTCAGATTGAGTCAAAGGGCTGAGTCAAAGGTCGGATGGGTACGTGCTTGTCTTCCAGCTTTCAGGTTAATTGGAAGGTTTCTGAGTCCCAGGGTGGACATAATCCCACCATATTTATTTTAAGCTGCCCGTGTGACGATGGCTTGACTGAAAAGTTTGTTTTCGTTGCTGTTGTGTTTTTTTTTTTTTTAAATTTGGGTAGGTAATTGAGTATTTAAGCTAGAAGTCAGCTTTGAACATGTATTAAAGAGCTTTATCTAGGACAAATTTTGATCTATTTATTCTGTCTTGCTCTGAGCTTTTGACATCACCAAAACTTAAGTGTTTAAGAATTAGAAAACCAATATTCCCTTTTTCCTTCTCTATCTTACTTTATAGCTCTACAAAGCTATAACCACATCATGTGTGAGAAGGGAGGCCCAAACTCTTTTAAACACAAGCATAAGGCACACAGAGAGCCCCTTGAAGGTTGTATTTGTCAGTGGAGAGGACATAGTTCGGAATCTTCCTGGGATTTTCTTCTCTCAGGATACCAGCTGTCCTGGAAGAGCTGAGACTGCAGCCAGGACTCAGTGCATCTCAACCTTTGGGATCTCAGGCCCTTACCAGCTATACCCTTGGGATGAGTTTCTGTGCAGTATCCAATTCCCTGACAAGGTTTGTGTGTGGGTCCCTCTGGGGCCTGCAAGCTCAGAGCGGGCTCTCTGCAGGTCTAGGAAGAAGAATAAGAGGATTTCCTTTAAACAGTGCTATTTCTCTTTGTCCTTATCAAGGATCTGGGTTTGAGAAGTGTTGGGTTTGGATAGACAGGCAAGACTGGCAAGCCAAAGTGAAGTCCTAGAGGCTAAGCAATGAGCAGAACAGTGCTGAGAGACACAATGATGGACCTAGTTTAGTTCCTGTAAGTAAGTCTTCAGGGCTGGGGCTCAGATTATAAGGCATCAAAGAACAAAACGGTTGTGGATATGTGGGATAGAGGACCCACGAGGCTGGAGAGAGCTTGGAACCAGAAGGGTGGATTCTGACTCCGGCTCTGAAAGTTTTATGCATTTTCAGGTTTTCTAATGTCCATGCACATTAAGATCTGTCTATGATAATGCAAATATTACTAATAGTTTGTTATTTATTAAAATTAAAATTCTATTTGTTATGTACTTGTGGTGTGTGTGTGTATGTGTGTGTGTGGAGAGTGTGTTGAGAGAGGGGTAGTGGTAGTGGTGGTGTGTATGTGTGTGTGTGAGAGAGAGAGAGAGAGAGAGAGAGAGAGAGAGAGAGAGAGGAGAGAGAGAGAGAGAGAGAGGTGGTGAGAAAGGGGTGGTGGCAGTGGTGGTGGTGTATGTGTGTGTGTGTGTATGTGTGTGTGTATGTGTGTGTGTGTGTGTGTGAGACAGGTGGTGAGAGAGGGGTGGTAGTAGTGGTGGTAGTGGTGGTGGTGCACATGTGTTACAGGTGTTACAGGTGTCACAGCACAAGTATGAAGCCAGAGGACAACTTGTCACGTTAGTTCCTTCTGCACCTTATGTGGGGTGCTGGGGACGGAACTCAGGTAGCAGGTGTCTTTACTCACTTGCCTGTCCTATGTATGCTTTGCTACTTATGAAGAGCTTGTAAGTCCCTACTTCTAGGAAGAAAAAGGCATTTTGGGGATATCAAATCATGTGTCCAATGTAACACAAGTAGGAAACAGATCAAACTCATCCAACTTAGCTCTGAAAGTTATTTTTAAAATTATCACTTATTTTACTTTACTTCTTTGATGTAGGAGACAGTATATTCTAGGTGTGGAACTCACTATTTGATCCAGGCTAGCCTTAAACTTGTGGGGCCTTCCAAGTCCTCAGATTATGGGTTACCATGTTCATCTACAGTTGGTTTCTAAGCAGTTCTCTGGGCTATGTTGTGACTGTCAGATTTGTGAGTCTGCATGTATCTGGGCATTTGTATCATCGCAGCATGCATTTCCATGCCATTCGGGATTCACTCATTCATAGGTGGGGGTGGTTAGGACCTTAGCCGGGCGGAGGGGGGGGGGGACCTGGGGGGGGAAGGAGGGGGGTGGGGAAAAATTTAATTATAACGGAGAATAAGAACAGCAGCGGGGTGGAAAGCATGGCAAATAGGTTCCATGTCAACAAAAGTCAGTGTGAGATGCTTTACATATTCCTTAGATTTAGGGTAATTAGTGTTTTATAGCAACAGAGTTTTAAGTAAGACAATACAGTTGAAATTGTGGAAATATCTGAACCCTAAGCAAGACAGAAGAATAAATCAACGCACGGAGCAGTGCTCAGTGCCGCCTCACACTGGGGGCCATTGCTGCCATGACACATTTTCTGCAGAGACTTTCAGCTAAGCCTGCTGCTGATTGACAGGCTTCCAGCTAAGCCTGCTGCTGATTGACAGGCTTTCAGCAGCTCAGAGAAACTGGACAGATGCGTGGCATCCATGGAGATACGTACACACAGAAGACTTTCTGGAGCTGAAGCTTAATTTTTCTTTTTCTTTCCTCTTTGCTGGTTTTCTGTTTTTCCTCAATTCCTTTTATTCCATCCAAGACAGATATTTCTATGCAAGAAAAGATGACCTCACAGCCACAAGTTACATATTTTCTGAAAACAAATCAAAATCTATCCATAAGAAGTCACATTAAGAGCACAGTTGCATCCTGCTTTTCTTTTTTTTGCATCTGAATGCGTCTTTATTAAGCATGGAGCATCATGTTTTGCTTAGAAGCCACAAGGAGCTAAACTTGTTCTTTGTATTTATTTCCCCACCATAACATCTTCTCCCCAAAGCAATGGTTCTTTTTTTTTTTTTTTTTTTTTTTTTTGAGACAGGGTTTCTCTGTGTAGCTTTGGCTGTCCTAGAACTAGCTTTGTAAAACAGACTGGTCTTGAACTCACAGAGATTTGCTTCTGCCTCTGCTGGGATTACAGGTGATTGCCACCACCACTGCCTGACATATTTTTTTTTCTTTTTGGTTATTTGAGACAGTGTTCCTGTGTGTAGCTTTGATGCCTGTCCTGGAACTCACTCTGTAGACCAGACTAGCATCAAACTCACAGAGATCCACCTGCCTCTGCCTCCCTAGTGCAGGGCATAAAGGCGTGTGCTGGGATCCTTTCATCTAGTATTGTATTTGACACCATGTCAAACACAGCAGGAACATGGCAGCAGCAAACAGATGGAAGCACAGCGAGAGCAAGGGGTGTTTTGCAGACAATCCTCCGGGACTGGGCCTCCCAGGATACACTCAGAGCGACTGCAACTCCTTTGTCATGGCCACCAGCACAAGCCAAACTGAAAGGAATGGGCGATGGCAGTCTGTCGCCAAAGTGTCTCATGCTGTTGGTGAGCATCTCTTGGGAAATATCAATAAAAATGACAATTATGACCTTACTTATATCTTTAATGAAAATGCTTTTAGTGTTTGTATGTGGCTTGGTACACACTGACTTCTAAATTACATAGGATTATTTTGCTTTACATAGGAAGCAATACAGATTTAACATATGAAAATTTATTGTCAGAGACATTTAGTGAGAATATTCATTTTTATTTGGCTTAATTGTTGATATTTTATCTAAAAATGTTCTTGAGTGACACTGTTGTATAGGTCTTGAGGGTAGTATAAAAAATGAACAAAATTGACATGATTTTTGTCTTTACAGAGATTGTAGTCTAGCCTGGAAAAGAAATGTTAAATATGTAATGTAAGTATTATGAATTTTCTAAAAGAAGAAATAAAATTTCTAATATAAAGAAATCTGGAAACTGTATCCAGGGATTATTCTACTCCATTTACGGGCATGGAGTGGACTAGGCTTGCTGAGGCTGAAGTAGGAAACACAGCTTTGCTGGAAGCAGAAGGAGCGAGAGGCTTCACACGGAGGGAGCCTAGGCGCCCAGCCTCAGTAAGATGGGCGTGGACAGAGTGTGTACCACACCATGTTTGCACGGCACGTGTCATCTGTTCTACAGCTCTTTGTGCACTGATCAGCTTTGACTTACAGTGCTTTAAACTGTAGCTTTGGAGCTGGTCACATATGACACACCAGTCACAATGTGAAGGAAGATTTTAAGGAGAAGTTTTTGATGGGTCACGTGAGTGCAAATACCTGCAGTTTATGAATAGATGTCAAAGAACTGGGAAGATTTGCTTGGAGGATAATAAGAAAACAGGAGAAAAGTTGCTGCATGGATATGGTGGCACCAGGGGACAGTTAGTTCAAATAATTACACAAAAAACAAAGATTCAAAGAGGCTGATGAATGACTTAGTGGGTGAAAGGGCTTGTTGGACAAGTCTGTGGCCTAAGTTGGATCCCTGGGGAGCAGGGAAGATCCATACAAAGCTGGAACAAGAGAACCAATTCCACAAAGTTGCCCTCTGATCTCCACGTGACCCCCCCCCCCCAACACACACAATAAATAAACACAATTGAATTCTAGGAACTGCCTATAAGGGACATGACTTCCATTTTCATTAAAGAGTGTTCTTTTAAATAGTACAGTCCCCTTTTCTCTATTCAATGATTACATAGTAAAATTTACTTAAAATATTCTTATGTAGCTTTATTTATTTAGTATAAATGTGTGTGTGTGTGTGTGTGTGTGTGTGTGTGTGTGTGTGTATACACGTGTGTACTCTAGTATGCAGTGTGAAGGCCAGAGGGCAATTTGTAGGAGTCAGTTTCTCCTTCCCCTATGTGGGTCTCATGGATCAAACTCAAGTCATTGGACTTCGTGGCAAGTGCCTTTACCTGCTGATACATCACCCTGACCCTTAAACTGGCCTTTTATTATTTTCATGTTGCTAAGCTTTCTTTTATTGCATTTTTAAAATTTGTCCAAAAATACACTTATTTATTCTTTTATTTTGTCATTTCTGGGTCATTTTGTTTAAGTATTTCACATGTCAGCAACATATGGGGTTTATTTATTCTCTGTAAATTTACAGAGAATTTAGATTTGATAATAGAAAAGTTCAAACAATATACGTCTGTAGCTATAAAGTGATGTGTTTGGTGTCGTATTGTTGACTTGTTTTATGTTTTGGTTTGCTATGCTTTCTTTATTGTGTATAACCCTGTCTATTGCTATGTTGATATCATGTACTTTCTCTTCTCCATACGGCTCATTGGCTCCTTTGGGAATTTTGCTTATGAACATAAAAGTTTAAAGACTTGGCGTTTGACTCTCCAATGTAATGTTTACTTATCCTGTAGCTTTTGAAAGGTTATTTATCTCTCATTTACTTTCTACATTTGTAAAATAAGGATAATATTATGGTGTATCTCATAGGTTTTTTTTTTTTTTTCTTTTTTGAGACAGGATCTCATAGATCCTAGGCTGGCCTCACCTGGATGACCTTAACTTATGATTCTCCTCAGTGTTGGCACAGGGACATGATGGCACCCAGGATGCTTGTATGAAACCCATGGGCCTATTGGGCTGGGCAAGCACTGCAGCATCTGAGTTAGGTCCCCAACCTTCTCAGAGGACGGTGAGGAGAGTTTCAAAAGTGCTTTCAGGCTAAGATCTTTCATCAAATGCTGAAAATTCTCAAAACACGTCTTTCCAAGTTTTCTTGTTTCTACTCTGACTGACATTTAGAATCAGTAAAATTTGCATTTCCTGCACTAGAGGTCCCCCCAAGTATTACTTTTAAAACGTACAAGTGGCTCAAAGTCTTTACCAATATTTTTTTCTCCTGAGACAGGGTTTCTCTATAACTTTGGAACCTGTCCTAGAGCTAACTCTTGTACACCAGGCTGGTCTCGAACTCACAGAGTGAGTACTGCCTCTGCCTCCTGAATGCTGGGACTAAAGGCGTGTGCCACTACCACCTGGCATTTTCTCCAGTTCTTACAGGAGATTTTCCTCCTTCATCCTGAGCAGTTAGACAGGTGGTCCAGCTTCGTGCCTTGTTCTCCACGAGGAGTTCTCTGGTATCCCTGTCTCAGAGCATGTTGGTCTGAAAGTCCCAGGGCGTGGAGGACAGTGACTGCAGAAACTGATGTGGAGTTAGTATTCAGACACCTCTCGATTCTGTGTATTACTGTTTTCCTCACAGCTTCACATCACTTGTGAGTCCTCAGCACCACAAAAGAGTGCTGGTCATGGAATCCAATGATCTTGGCTCTACCAGTTTTTAGAGATGAGATCTTCCTTGGCTAGATAGATGGCTTCATAGGAATTCAGTTTCTCAGAACAAGACAAAAGTGAAAAGACAAAATTCATTTTTTAATGAGGAGCTTCTAAACAATATAATACATAAACGATGCTGGAGTATATAATAGGTTTTCAAAGTTGCTGATGACCTCATGTTCCCATTTTCTGTAGTGAGTGGGGGCATATATTTATTTTATTTTTTTGTGTGAGTGCTTTGCCTGAATGTATATATGTGCATCATGTGTGTGCCTGGTGTCCAAAGAGGTTGGAAGAGGGTATGAGATCTCCCAGGGACTGGACATAGCAGATGACTGTGAGCCACTACACCCACAACAATTGGTGTCAGAAATTTAACCCAGGACCTCTGGAAGAGCAGCCAGTGCTTTTCACTAAGAAGCAATTATTCCTGCCCATGAATAGTGCTCTTAATAGTAACCTGATTTTCTTTTCTCAAGTATAGGAAAGAGGAGAACTGGTCCCAAGGTTGTAGAGGAAGAATTGCCATGCAATTCCTCGTGCTCACTGTACACATTTGCTTTTAGGATAGAAGGGCTATCAATCAGATCTCAACGGTCATGCACAACACAAGTAGCTTCAGCACTGGCCCCTTCACCCTCTCGGGCATCCCTGGACTTGAGCAATACCATGTCTGGATCAGCATCCCTTTCTGCTTTATCTATTTGGTGGCCATCATGGGCAATAGTATCCTTCTCTACCTCATCACAGTGGAAAACAGTCTTCATTCCCCCATGTTCTTCTTCCTTTCCATGTTGGCCATGACGGACCTCATATTGTCTACTACCTGTGTCCCCAAGACTCTTTGTATCTTCTGGTTTGGTCCTCAGGAAATCAGTTTTCCTGGCTGTCTGACCCAGTTATTCTTTCTGCATTATAGCTTCGTCTTGGACTCAGCTATCTTGCTGGCCATGGCATTTGACCGCTATGTGGCCATCTGTTCACCGTTGAGATACACCACTATTCTCACACCCAAAGCCATTGTCAAAATTGCTGTAGGAATTTCTTTCCGAAGTTTTTGCGTTTTTGTCCCATGTGTTTTCCTTGTGAACCGCCTACCCTTCTGCAGGACACACATCATTGCCCATACCTACTGTGAGCACATAGGTGTTGCCCGACTGGCATGTGCGGATATCTCCATCAACATCTGGTATGGATTTTGTGTTCCTATCATGACAGTAATTACAGATGTGGTCCTTATAGCCATTTCCTACACTCTTATCCTATGTGCTGTTTTTCGACTTCCCTCCCAAGACGCACGTCAAAAGGCCCTGGGCACCTGTGGTTCCCATGTCTGTGTCATCCTCATGTTCTATATACCAGCATTCTTCTCCATCCTTGCTCATCGCTTTGGACACAATGTCCCTCGCACTTTTCACATTGTGTTTGCCAACCTATATGTAATTATCCCACCTGCACTCAACCCTATTGTCTATGGAGTGAAGACCAAGCAGATAAGGGATAAAGTCATTCTTTTGCTCTTTCCCAAATGGTCCCAGTGACAGATGACTGAAGTGTTGCATTTGCATAAAATATAGTAGGTAAAAGATTGCAACTACAACCACTGACTTCCGAGAGAGGACAAATGAAACTATTCTTCCTAATCAGAATTGGGGTTTTGCTTTCTTAGTTATTTTATGCAGAAACCTACCCAACCATTCTAGTTTTAAGAAAAAAGCATCAGAGGTTAGAAGAGAAAAGATATTTATTTCACCTCTGAAAATAAACAACTTGTCTTAAATAAGAAACTTGTAATTCCTTTTGGTCATTATTTGTACACATACCTTACTTGTGTATTCTTGTGTCACGGGGAGGTAGGGAACTAGTGTTGTTTCTGTAGTTTCTAGATTTAAAACAATTACATTGGTCTATTCGTGTGTGCATGTGTAAGCATGTGCATTATGTGTGTATGCATGTGTATATGGGTACAGACATGCCACAGCTTTCATGTAGAGGCCAGAGGGCAAAATTTTTGAGGAAGCTAAGTTTTCTCTATCTACCACATAGGTTTTGGGGATCAAACTCAGGTTTTCTGACTCGGGTGCAACACCTTTAGCTGCTGAACCATCTTGCTGAAAATTTTTTTTACCTGCAATGAATGGTTCCTGCCAGTGGTGGTCTCTGGTTTGGGAGCCTGTTCTGGAACTAGCTCTTGTAGACCTGGCTGGCCTCGAACTCACAGAGATCCGCCTGCCTCTGCCTTCCGAGTGCTGGGATTAAAGGCGTATTCCACCACCGCCTGGCTGGCCTCGAACTCACAGAGATCCGCCTGCCTCTGCCTCCCAAGTGCTGGTGGGGCAGAAAGGACCTGTGTGGCCGAGTGTATATCGGGGCCGAGTCACGAACTAAAAAAACGGCACCGGGGAGCGTGCTGTTAGCTAGCGGGCTACGCGCTTGAGTCAGGGGCAAAATAGCCAGACGTTGGACGCCAAAATGTAGTGGCATAAGCGAATGCAGACAGCTTTAATGGGGAAATAGACTTACAGAACCACCATTCCTGCGAAAGCAGAAGTGGCTGGGAGCACGCTCACCAAATTTATAGGCAAACATTAGCCTGAGGCAAACACGCCCCCTAAGGGGTGGGACTTATCCCTACAAAGTTATTATTTATTTTTAGACAACATCAGTTATCTGGCCAGTTGTCTGCCAGGGTCCTAGGCAACATTTATCAAATACATGAAAAGAAAATCTTAATGAAACTATTAAATCAGTGTTGTAGATGTTTCTCTTATGAAGAGGATTAGGATAATGCTGAAGATTTTTTTGAAAAGAAGAGAGATACTGGAGGTAACTCAGCAGTCCAGAGGACATGGCTTTGGTTCCCAGCACCCTCATGAGAGCTCACAACTGTCTGTAATTTCAGTTCCAGTGACCTGACATCCTCTTCAGGCTTTGGAGGACACCAGGTATGCACATGGTACATGCTCATATGTGAAGGCAAAAAAACAGACATAAAACAAAAATATAAAGAAATGAAAGGTTAGAATACTTTTCCATAGAATGAAGGGACTAAGGGATCTTCTAAAAGATGTAATTCTATATGGTAAAAACAAAGCAAAAGCTAAAAGAGCCCAAATAGTTGGCTAAGCTCTAATAATTGACTCAAATAATCTTTACTTTTATTTATTTATTTATTTATTTATTTATTTATTTATTTATTTATTTATTTTTTCAAGACAGGGTTTTTCTGCGTAGCCCTGGCTGTCCTGGAACTTCTCTGTAGCCCAGGCTGGCCTTGAACTCACAGAGATCCACCTGTCTCTGCCTCCTAAGTGCTAGGATTAAAGGCGTGTGCTACTACCACCAGGCCTCAAATAATCTTTAAAACATGAACATAAGCCGGGCGGTGGTGGCGCACGCCTTTAATCCCAGCACTCGGGAGGCAGAGGCAGGCGGATCTCTGGAGTTCGAGACCAGCCTGGTCTACAAGAGCTAGTTCCTGGACAGGCTCTAAAGCCACAGAGAAACCCTGTCTCGAAAAAAAAAAACCAAAAAAAAAACAAAAAACAAAAACCATGAACATAAGGAAGTTGCCATTTTAGTCTTTTAGGTTCCTAATCATCAAAAATGTAACAAAGTTTCAAATTAAACAAATTGCTCAATACAATGCAGGTAATTGAATCGGAGGGCCTTCCATTCTAAGGGATTTTACTTTCTATGAACTTCTCTAAGATACAAACTAGCAGAGCCAGCTGCCTGTCCTTGATCTTACAGTGAGAATTCTACTAATGTGTAAAATAATTGTTTTTTAATTATTTAATTAAAGGTGAGTATTATTAATTAGGGGTGAATTATCAGATGGCATATTTTGATGTGAATTACAAATAAATAAAGCAGGGCGTTAGAGCATATGCCTACTTTAGTTCAGTGAAAGCCGTGGAGATTTACCAGACCTCGGCTCTAGGGACAGAATTGGACTCTGACTTTGGTGTGGCCTGATGGCCCCAGGCGTGGAAGGAAGAAAGACACTGACTGCTTTATGAAGCACAGAGAGGACAAAGAGAAGAATCAGGAATGTCTGTCTGAGTCTTAAGCCTTCTTTGCTCGTCATACAAAATAATGAGCCAGGAAAAATTGGCTTACAGTGTATTTTACTGCTCTGTATTTGACTAACATCTAAATAATTAGTCTTGCACTACTGGATACTGAAAAGGTGCATTTTAAAATTAAATTATTGGTGATATATGCTGTGTCTAGCCTGAAGGAAACTCAATTAAAGTTAAAAATATGCCAGAGAGACGGCTCAGTGACCAGGGTGCTTGTGGACAAATGTGACCTCAGTGATCAGGGTGCTTGTGGACAAATGTGACCTCAGTGACCAGGGTGCTTGTGGACAAGTGTGACCTCAGTGACCAGGGTGCTTGGTGGACAAGTGTGAGTTCAGTGACCAGGGTGCTTGTGGGCAAGTGTGACCTCAGTGACCAGGGCTCTTGGTGGACAAGTGTGAGTTCAGTGACCAGGGCTCTTGGTGGACAAGTGTGACCTCAGTGACTAGGGCTCTTGGTGGACAAGTGTGACCTCAGTGACCAGGGCGCTTGGTGGACAAGTGTGAGGACCAGAGTTGGGGTCCCCTCACCCGACATAAATGTTGCCTGGGTATGTGGTTTGCCTGCAATTCCAACCTCAGAAGGTAGAGACGGGATCCCCAGAAAAAGCTTGCTACTGGAACTAGCCATATCTGTGAGTTCTGTGTTTGACTGAGAGACCCGGCCTTAACAAATAAAACAGGAGAGTAAGGATGATTCCTAACATCAACTGTAGGCTTCCATAGGCATGTGTCCACATACATGTAAACATGCAAGTACACATATGTTTACCACTCACACACACATACACACAAACCACACACATAGAAAACATACTGAAGGAAAACAAATTAGCAATTCTTGTTCATTTTTTTTTGTTTTTACATCCTGACCAATGTTTCCCCTCCCTCCTCTACTCCCAATCCCTCTCCCCACTATCCTCCCATCCGCTCCCCCTGTTTCTCTTCAGAAAAGGGCAGACCTCCCATGGATATCAGTCAGCCATGGTATATCAAGTTTCAGTGATTCTAGGTATCTCTTCTGCTATTGAGACTGGACGAGGCAATCCGGTAATAAAGGGTCCCAAAAGCAGGCAGCAGAGTCAGAGGCAGCCCCTGCTCCCATTGTTAGGAGTTCCACAAAGAGACCAAGTTACACAGCTGCAAATCAGCAATTTTACACTACACATCTTACATTTTGTTGATGTTGAATGTATTTTCAGATGTAGCATAGCTATTGGTACTGACGTCACATAACTCAGAAAAGCTAACATGGCCATTAGAATTGGGCAGTTAGAGCCTCCTCAATAAAAATTAATAATGAATGCACAAAAAGTATATTTGAGACTTGGGCTTTCAAGAATTAACAGAATCAACAATGCGACCTAGCTATCATTTCACTAGAAATGTATTTCAGTCTTTGTATTAGTTTTAGCAATGAAACATTTATAATGAGGCATCTGCTTAGGTTGACTTCCCAATAATGAAAATACAGCAATGACATAAAGGTCTGGATATAGGTGATTAAAAAAAGATGAGACTCTAAAGTGGGAGTAAAAGAGAGACTTCATTTAGGAAATGACAATCCGATGCACAGTCGGCCTGGAGCATGGACAGTACACAGAGAGACAAAAGTGGGATCAGACAATCTCTTATTTATTTGGTTTAGATTTATTCATTTAATTTATGTGTTTTGCCTGCATGCATGTCTGTGTACCATATGCATGCCTTGGGCCAGAAGAGGGTGTGGGATCCACTAGAACTCGAGTTACAGATGGTTGGATTTAGGGACTGGAATTCTCGCAATGCATGAACCTCAAGCCGATCTATTTAGACACTAAAGTGAAAATTCATTCATGCCAATCAGAGGGATTGAAGATCTCTATTCCACAGATTGGACATGCGAATACTCAGGAGCTTAAAAAGATGCCAAGTCTCTTACTACAGAGATAGTTGCAATGCGTGTTTATTGCTGCTCTATTCATGAAAAAGGAGATCAAGGGAATACAAATCAGAAAGAAGTAGTCAAACTCTGCCTATTTGCTGATGATATGATAATTTATATAAGTGACCCCAAAAATTCTACCAAGGAACTTCTACAACTCATAAAAACTTTCAGTAATATAGCATGATACAAGATTAATTTAAAAAAATCAGTAGCCATCCTGTACACAGATGATAAAAGGACTGAGAGAGAAATCAGAGACACATCACCCTTCACAATAGCCACAAATAGCATGAAATGTCTCAGAGTAACTCTAACCAAAGAAGAGGAAGACTTGTATGACAAGAACTTTAAATCTATGTAGAAAGAAAGTGAAGAAGACACCAGAAAGTGGAAAGATATCCCATGCTCTTGGGGAGGTAGAATTAACATAGAAAAATGGCAATCTTACCAAAAGCAATCTATAGATTCAATGCAGTGCCCATCAAAATCCCAGCAAAATTTTTCACAGACTTTGAAAGAATGGTACTCAACTTCATATGGAAAAGCAAAAAAACCAGAGTAGCCTAATCAATTCTGTACAATAAAAGAACTTCTGAAGACATCACAATTCCTGACTTCAAATTCTACTACAGAGCTACAGTACTGAAAACAGCCTGGTATTGGCATAAAAACAGAAAGGAGGACCAATGGAACTGAATCAAAGACCCAGATATTAATCCACATACCTTTGAACACCTGATTTTTGACAAAGAAGCAAAAATATCAAATGGAAGAAAGAAAGCATATTTAACAAGTGGTATTGGCATAACAGGATATCAACATGTAGAAGAATGAAAATAGACCCATATCTATCACCATGAACAAAAATCAAGTCCAAATGGATCAAAGACCTCAACATAAAGCCAGCCACACTGAACCTTATAGAAGAGAAAGTGAGAAGTACAGTTGTACACATTGGCACAGGAGAGCCCTTCCTAAATATAACCTCAGTAGCACAGACAATGAGAGAAACAATTAATAAATGGGACCTCCTGAAACTGAAAAGCTTCTCTAAAGAAAAGGACACAGTCAAGAAAACAAAACGACAGCCTACAGAGAGGAAAAAGATATTAACTAATCCCATATCAGACAAGGGTAAAGGGAACACTTATGCATTGCTGGTGAAAATGCAAGCTGGTACAACCCCTTTGGATGTCAGTGTGGCGATTTCTCAGAAAATTAGGAAACAATTTTTCTCAAGACCCAGTAATATCACTTTTGGGTATATATCCAAAGGATGCTTAATCATGCCACAAGGACATGTACGCAACCATGTTCATAGTGACACTGTTTGTCATAGACAGAACCTGGAAATAACCTAAATGCCCCTCGACTAAAGAATGGATAAGGAAAATGTGGTACATTTACACAATGGAGTACTACACAGCAGAAAAAATAACGACATCTTGAATTTTGGAGGCAAATGGATGGAGCAAGAAAACATTATTTTTAGTGAGGTAACCCAGATCCAGAGAGACAAGTATCACATGTATTCACACATAAGTGGTTTTTAAACTTAAAGCAAAGAAATTCAGCCCACAAATGACAATCCCAGAGAACCTAGACAACAATGAGGTCCGTAAGAAAGGCATACGTAGATCTAAACTACATGGGTAATAGAAAAATCAAGATCTCCTGAGTTATTTGGGAGCATGGGGACCTTGGGAGAGGGCTGGAGGGGAGGGAAGAGGCTGGGAGTGGAGCAGAGAAAAATGTAGAACTCAATAGAAATCAATAATAAAATAAAAGCAAACATCCAGGTTACACATAGATGAAGCTCTAAGGTCTGTTGTGAAAAGTAGTCATCTTGTCTGCCCAGCCCATTCCTGGCTCCCCAGCCTGGTGCTGTCTTTCATGGCAGGTACACTCGCAGGCTCTGCATGGTGCATTAAGTTTCTTTGGGCCATATGTTCAGTTTTTGGCATTATCTGCCAACACGTTATCATGGAGGAGAATCATCTGGCTCATTTCTCTCCTACGAGGATACTGTCTCTGTTCCTCCCCATTCCTCCGATTTTGTGCTGTTTTGAGATACTCTCCCTTACTCTGCAGCCAGAGCTGGCCTGGAACTCACTAGTACAGAAGGTTGGCCTCCAATTGGAGGTTGTTTTCTGGGGACTGCAGGCCTGACTCACCACGCCTGGATCAACAGGATGATTTTAATTTCAGGGTGGTATTTGCATACATCCACGCCATTATGTCATTATGCTTTCTTCTCAATTGTTTTTCACTCCTGTTATTCTCGCCTCTACCCTGTTCCCTATTTCCTCCGGAAGGTACCTCCTTTTCTTTCTTCCCACATCTGCAGTCCCTTGCCACTTTGGAAAAAGACGTTTTAAGTTGGGGAGATTGGGGTAGGGATAGAAAATGTGTGATGTGAGAATAGAAGATTGGCCACTGTGGGAAGAAGGAGAGAAAGCAAGAGAACAGGAGAATGGAGAGGGGAAGAGGGGAGCGAACACAAGTAAGTATGGAAATGTCACAGTGGAACCCTCTTATTTTGTATACCAATTAAGAAACAATACTAAAGGAATTAAATCAGTAGCTTAATCCTACCCAAGATAACAGAAAAACAAAATAAAATGCAGAGATAGACCCCCTACCCCAACAACAAGATGAAAACAGACTCTGGGTAAAGAGGAACAGATTTTCAGGCCTCTAGTAGACAAAATCTTACTATCTGAAGAGTAAGACCTACACCTTGAAGTGACTATCCAAGGATCCCAGCAAGGAGGTCTTTAACACAGACCTGGAGTCAAATCTTGGTGACATTCTGTTGAGCTCAGAACCATAAAAATAGACTACAGAAAAAAAGTATTTACAGGGCATGTTTTATTATTGTTGTTAATTGTACTTGCCTTTTCAAAATTTAAATTGTATAGTTACTATGTTTTTTTGAAATGAAAATGCCATATGTCTTGCATTAATGCTTTTCTGTAGATTAAAAAAGAAAGGGATAGTTAGACTAGGAAATAATATATATTGTTGTGCATACACACATCATGAAATCATTAAATCAATATAACTAACATGACTAGCTCTCATTTAATTTCAGCAGAGATAGTTTTGGATCTATGTTTGACAAACAATTTTTGAAGTATACAAATTGCTACTTTTACAACAAAGTCTAATCACTGTGAGGTCACCAAAACTTATTTTTTAACGTCCAGCCCCCTGGACTTTGTTTCTTTTTTTAAAATATTTATTTATTTATTATGTATACAATATTCTGTCTGTGTGTGTGTGTCTGCAGGCCAGAAGAGGGCACCAGACATCATTACAGATGATTGTGAGCCACCATGTGGTTGCTGGGAATCAAACTCAGGACCTTTGGAAGAGCAGGCAATGCTCTTAACCACTGAGCCATCTCTCCAGCCCCCTGGACTTTGTTTCTAAGTCATATGTCTCTGTGTACAGCTTCTGGCCACTTCAGACTCCAGCATCCCCCTCCCAGTCTGTGTCTGTCAGAAGTCCACACCAAGGCCCACCATACTCTGAGAATCTGCTTTCTGTGCTGACATGCTAAGTCCTCACAGGCATTGGAATATTTTCTGGCATTTCTTTTTCTGGTAATTTCCATCTTGCTGAGAACACGGATTAGCTAAGAGCTGCTATTTTAAAAGCTTCCCGAAGATTCAATAAATAAATATGTTCAGAGTTAAGATAACTTGAAAGTACATACTCTATTTATCCTGGTAGAAACTAGAAACCAAGATTATTCACTTATACGCACGAATGGCTTCCATGAAAGACTAATGGAGTCACAAAGCAAAACAAAAGAGAGAAGGGACCAGTGTGTGAACTGTCTCGTCCCCCCACTTCATCCCCACCGCTCTATGTCTGTCCAGAAGCTGATGTTGCTTTCCCATCTTCCTTCCCAAGAGAATGTACTTTTCTTTATTTTTGTGGCCTCTCAGTAACCCTACATGAGCCTTGGCTTTTTATAAGTGATCTTAGTTTAAAAAAAAAAAACTAGTTAACTACTTGATTACTTTTATTAGTTGACAATTTCATACAGTGTGACTTGTTATTACGCCCTCCCCAGTCCTTTCCAAGCCTAACCACCTTTTTCTATTTACCCAAATCCAACTTTGTGTTCATTTACTTTTCTGAAAACATTGAGTCCAATTTGCATTGCTCATATATTTTAGATATGTGGCCATCCACTGGAGTCGATCTCCTAGAGGCAACATTGTGAAAGAAAACTGACTTCCTCTTTCCCAGAAGCCATCAGCTTTCCTGGGACAGTCTGCTTTCTGGCCATGTAGGGTACTGAAGGAAAGGCCTGGATTTGCAGTGTTGGCCACTCGGTCAGTGTTTATATTGTTGTTTCTACTTTCACTTCAGATCTGTCATGTGGAAACCTGAGATTGTAACTTTTAAAACCCCCTCCTCTTTACTGTTTATTCAAGGAGAAAAAAAGATGCAATTTATCTTCCTGTAAGTTCATATTGTAGTCCTACTCCTTCATGGCATGGCAGGTTATAAACTTTCTGTTCCACCATCAGATCATGGACGAAAATCTATCTTCTGGTTTGTACTCCTATAGAATGATGATACAAAATGTATAAATTATTAATGCTGTGTATTTCTTTGTGTGTGACTTCTTCAACTATAGACTTTTATAGATTAGTATTTTTGTCATCTGACTTATGAGTTCATGCACCAAATTTCATTATAACTGGGAACTAAAACCACGTATGAACTTGGATTTTTGTGGTGACAATGAAAGCTATTAGCTGTCTCAAATGGGAAAATGTACCATGTTTGAGGAAAAGGAAGTGCCATGAACAATAATGTCTATTATTGGCATCTAAGCCTCTCCATGTAGATCTGGCAGGCACCTAAGATAAGCAATTTGCTCTCAAGCTCCTCCTGCCATGTTGCACAACCTTCAGAGTGCTCTGTCAGTTCAGGTGAAGGTAAGGTACTTGTAGGGGGAGTCATGTGCTACCTACATAAGCACAGCCACTGCTGGGGGAGATGTGTAATCTACATCACACCAAGAAAACATTAAGCCTGGAAAGTCAGGAATACTCAAGGCAGCATCGTAGTGAGGATTTATTTGGAAGTTCAATCTGGGAGAAAAATATCCAGGCTGTTTCCATCAAAATATTTAGTCTCTTAAAAGAGTGTATGGGATGGAGACAGTCCCTAAGAACAGTAATAACTTCTTGGTGACAATTGGCTTTACCATTGTGTGGAGCAAAGAGAATGTCTATCTGGGTTTGCTGCTCTCAGATGCAATGGATCTTTGGGGACACATGGTCCAGTTTCCTTTTCTCTAGGTTCTGAGTATGTCAGACACTTAAACCTGGGGCTTAAGAAAGTCTACAGAGATGGCCTCAAATCTCTGCTAATTCCTCATCCACACAGCACAGCTGAGACCTCAGGCCTACTGGGGCTCAGAGTTTATTGCCCCTGAGGTGCAAACAGGAGAAACCCGTAAATCATATTCACTTGTACCAACTCTCTCAGCTTGCCTTAGTAGCATCTTTGGCGTTTCTGAGATTCTGGCAACCCTGTCAGATGAATGAGCCGGAGAAGCAAGATTGGAGGCAGACATTGGAGGATAGAGACAAGATACCTTTTCCTCATCTTTAATTCAGCTTCCAGCATAGAGGTGAGAGGTCAAGGTCCCACGGGCAGTAGCAGTTCACCAGCCAACATCACACAGACTCTACACTGCCCTGAGGGCTCCTGGAACAAAGCCTCCTAATGACTTCTCCTTGGATCTTTTCCACATTGAGCTCAGCACTGAAAGTCAAAATTAATGAAATGGGTTGTTGAGACTTTGGTTTCTTTTCACAGAACCAGAGGAGAGCTGATTGAATAAGCTTGCACTGCCCCGTTGCCTGTACGCGCTCCTCTGTGCTTAGCTTCCTGCTATAGGAAAGCCACTGGACTCTCATCTTCGGGAATCTGGCACAAAGCATTATCATTTCTCCTCTGTCTCACTGTTCTGTGTCAGAATGGTAGGGAAAGGGGCTAGTGAGGGCAACACCCCATGCTTCTCGCTTTGCTTAACAATGGTCTTATAACCAGACTAATCCCAACAAGTTCTATTGCCAAAGGAAGTCTTTTTTTTTGGATCAAATCAAAATCTTTTATTCCCCCTTTTAATCAGTTTAACAAATAAGTTCAGACCCATTTGATGGCTCACCATTTTTGTTTCAGTCTCCTGTTAGCGTTTTGTGTTCTGCTTTTTATTTAAAGCACGTTGACAGGCCACCTACCACATTTGTGCACTAGACTGCAGTGAGTAAGTCTCTGAAGGATGGAGTTGAGTGATGGAAGTGCTAACTGCAACAGCAGTAATGCTCAGTGTGGCTGAGCAGTCACTGCAGTGCAGGCTATGCTGGACCCTAAATAATTAGGTAAGTTTTGATATATGGTTTACTGGCTTGAACCTAGGGTCTCACAAAAGCTAGCCAAGTACTTCATAACTGAACTGTGTACCCAGTCCTTTAGATTCGTAGCACTTTGAATATATATATATATGTATTTATAAACACACAATATGTTTATATATGTATTATACACACAATGTATGTATATACACACTATATGTATGAACACTTTATGGTATATATCACACTATATTTGCATATATATGAAATATACACACACTCCTTTCAAAGCATTATGGGAATAGATGCATTTCAATTACCCTCATTCCAGAAATGAGACGATGAAGACAGGAGATGAGGACCTTGTGCAAAGTCACAGCCTTTGTGTGGCAGAAATAAGATCTTCACCTAAACAACTTGGCTTCAGAGTTTGCTCTGAGTTTTGTCATTGTGCTGAAATGAGGACAAACAGGAGTAATTTGGTGTCATATTAGCATCCTTACTTCTTCCAAAATCAGGTGAGAACCCACAATTGGATCAAATCATGGTTCCAAGTTAATTGATTCTCCCCAGATCATAAGAAGAACAGACTGACTGGAGCGTTCAAGTTTATTTCTTCAGCCCTCCCACCCTGACTTTGTGCATCAGGCTGATTTCATATGTGTCTGGTGCTCTACTCTGTTCGTGAGGGCTGACCGTTGTCCTTAAAGTTTCTCAGGCAAGAGCTGGTCCTTGAGGCACCGTGAAAGGAGGCACTCCGAGGACCCAAGTCAGCACAAAGAGGATCATCAGGAAAACAGAAGAGATGGTGATGACCGCATGGTCTCTGGAGGTAGCCGAGGGTAGGGACAAACCCTGGTTATTGGTGGCTCCAGGTCTGATGCTGGTAAAAACGAGCACATGTGAATCAGAACAGAGACTCCATCTAGAGAGGGAAGCAGCCAGGTGGATACTCAGAACCTAAGCAAGTGCTGCAGGCACCTTCTGCTAGCCAAAGGGAAACTGCTCTCCAGAGAGGAAGGAATCTAGGAATGGGGAAGAAGGGACAGTACCAGCCCAGATCTGGGAGATCTCGTGTGGTCTATGTGACTGTAGTGTTTTTGTACAGGTGTTTTCTTATCCCAGCAAGCAGCCTGAGATGGTGTGGCCCATCAGTAGTGGAGTCTCTACCATGGAGATGCAGCTGGAGTCTGGACCAGCCCAGAGCCAGACTAGTCCTGGGAGCTATGGGAGATCAGTGCTGTTTCTCTCCTTCCTCTGCATGCCCCTTGCTGAACTCCCCATGTGGAGTTAGGTCTCAGGACAGTACGAGAACAGAGCAGGCAGGCAGCCAATGAGAAGATAACAGTGCTGCCTACAGAGTCAGGCATAGAGTAAAAGTAAGGCTCAAACAGTGGTTCTTAACCTGAGAGTCACAACCTTATAAATGACCCTTTCACCACCAGAAAACACAGATATTTACACTATGACTCACAACAGTAGCAATGAAAATAATTTATTATTGTAGCATTCACAACAACTGGAGGAACTGTATTAAAGGGTCACAGCATAGGGAAGATTGAGAATTCTGTTCTAGAGAATGTGGGGAGGGTCCCCAGCTTCCATCTCCCGATCTTCACTTGGTGCATAGAGGGAAATGGAAGGAGACATACGCGCTATGGTTATGAAGAGTCTAAAGCAGTTGTCCTTGGAAAGGTGCCAACAGGATGTGATCTGTTAAAGCTCTCACCCTGAGCTCAGGACTTTCTTGAGGGGCCCTTGCCTGGTTACAGGTTGCTCTTATCCTGTGGTTTGAGGCAGGCGTTCCCAACTACTGAGGCAGTGATAGCTTATGTCTTTAGCAGTCTGTTCTGTATGAGGAGCTCAGGCAAGGTGTTCTCTGTATCCAGAGGATGCTGTGGGGCCCCATGGTAAAGGGTAATGCTAGACCCTTTCACTTGACAAACAAATCGCCTTCCAGAAGAAAGTTCTGATTCCTACTCAGAAACTCCCATGTGGGAAGATCTAGTGTGGGTTTAATCGATCTTCTGTGGGAGGCCGTGCAGATGAGGGAAGCCCCTGGAAATAGCTCTGCTGAATTCACAACTCTGCTAAGGTGTTCTCTGGTCACCTAGCCCAGGTTTCACAGTCTGCAGGTTAACAGTCTATCAGACCAGCTTAGACTGCCATACTTGTACCTTTCAAGAAACTAAATGACAAGACTTCAGAGAGAAAACAAATAATCCTATTCTGCAATTCCTTTCTCCGGGATGTGGTGTGGTGTATTGATGTTGGTGTCAGAGGACACCTATGGTGATTTAGAACTCTTAGTCTTCCTACCTCAACCTCCAGAGTGCTGAGTGTTTTGAATTCGTGACTGGAGGCAGCAGGAGTTCAAGGCCAGCCAGGGTCACAGACCCCACCCAGTTCTCTCCCTCTACCAACATTTTGTGTTTTGTTTTGTTTTTCAAGACAAGGTTTCTTGTGGCTTTATATCCTATCCTGGGAATTTGCTCTGTAGACCATGCTGGCTTTGAACTCACAGAGATCATTTAGCCTCTCCCTCCCGAGTGCTGGGATTAAAGGCCTGTGACACCACTGCCCTGCTCAGTACCACCATTGTAATTTGACCACCCACTCCACTGTTATGAAGACACCCAGCCCCAATCCCTTTCTCTGCTTCCCCAGACCTGATGATATATATGCTGAATAGACACCAGATTTCCTAAAATGGATCCGATAGAGTCCAAATTCTTTGATTCAGCAAACAAAAACGCTAACAAATCCCCAATACTGTTGGGAACTCTATTGTTAGCACAGCAGTCCATGGCACAGTGATCAGAAAGGAAATGCCAGCTGTAACAGCTTATCCCTTCCCTTCCCTCACCCCTCTGCAGAGCTCTACAATCGCCCTCACAGACCTCCTTTATGCCCTGCAGGGACACAGCCAGGTGGAAGCAGAAGATGGAGCTGGATTCTGCACTCCTCAGCCTCAATCAGACAGTTTCTGGGCCCGGGCCCTTTATCCTGCTGGGTGTGCCAGGACTGGAGGGCCTGCATGCCTGGATTGCTGTGCCCGTGTGCCTGCTGTACCTGGCCTCTTTGGTGGGGAATACACTTCTCCTGGGGCTGGTGGCAGTGGACAAAACCCTCCAGGCTCCCATGTACCAGCTTCTGGGGCTTCTGGTAGCCGCTGACTTGATTCTGGCCACATCCACGGTGCCTAAAGCCCTAGCTGTGCTCTGGGGCTTGTCGGATGAAATCTCCTTTGCCGGCTGTTTAGCTCAGCTCTTTGTTGCTCACGTGGCCTTCATTGCTGAGTCCTCAGTGCTGCTGGCTATGGCAGTGGACCGCTATGTGGCCATCTGCCAGCCTCTACGCTATGGGGCTCTGCTGAGCCAGCGTGTGGTGGGCATGGTGGCTGTAGCAGCTGTGACGCGTGGCGCCTGTGTCATGGCACCCCCTGTGGTCCTTCTGCAGAGACTCCCTTACTGTGGGCATCGAGCTTTGCCTCACACATATTGCGAGCACATGGGTGTGGCTCGCCTCGCATGTGGCGACACACGTCCCAACATCTGGTATGGACTGGCTACCACACTGCTCTCTCCAGCCCTGGACCTAGGGCTCATAGGTGCTTCCTATGCCCTTATACTCCGTGCCGTCTGTCGCCTGCCATCCCCCGGTGCCCGCTACAAGACCTTGGGTACATGTGGGGCCCATGCTGGTGTCATTGTTCTCTTCTACACACCTGCTCTCTTTTCCTTCCTGGCTCACCGTTTTGGCCACCACACAGTTCCCGGCCACATCCATATTTTATTGGCTAATCTCTACGTGGTAGTTCCTCCAGCACTTAATCCTGTGGTCTATGGAGTGCGCACAAAGCAGATCACTCAGAGACTTAGGCATTTGCTTCAAAGGGTGAGAAAGGTGGGCACCGACATGCCAGCTGTGCCACACACTTTATCTGTGTGAACCCAAGTGTTGACATCATCTGCAATCAGGTGTGGCCATGACCATACGACCTATTCCAAACATGTAGGCAGGCAGAGTACAGCAAACTGACCTCTCCCTACCCAGCTTCACCAGCACAGTTTGCTCTTTCAGTTCTGTTTTGACTTCCAGTGACAAGTTGCTAAAGTATAGAAGAGCTTGGGCCCTTCAGTGACCCACAAGGGGGTCCAGGACACATCTGCAAGACTATGGTCTGTCTCCATCATTCTACACACACTCAGATTGGTCTAATGTGGCTCAGTGTGGGTTCTTTGTAAGGCATTTGGTACTAAGCAAGAATTCCATGTCTGCTGAAGGGATGAAGACAGAAAGAGCTGGAGGAATAGTATAGTATAGTATAGTATAGTATAGTATAGTATAGTATAGTATAGTATAGTCTAGTCTTCATAGTGTAGCGTAGCATAGCATAGCATAGCATAGCATAGCATAGCATAGCATAGCATAGCATAGATACTATAAGGCGCAGAGCTTTGAAAACTCGGCTTTGATCAGGGTGGTCAATACCTTGAGCTCTTCAGAGCTGCTGAGGGGACAATATTGGGACTGCATCCCCTATAGCTTTCCTGTTTCGGATCAGAATCTGAGGGTGTCCTGATTTTTTCACTCTGTGTCATTTGCTAGATATTGTTGCTAAATGTGGGAAAAGGCTAGAGCTCAGTCTCATGCTCCTTTCCCTGGCTATTCTCCTACTCAGCCTTCCTTCCATCTGTTCTCCCATGAAACACAGAGCTAGTGACACCCATTTGAACCCTGATTCTGGATGCTTTCATATCATGTGCATATTTGGTTTTCAAATAAACTCCCAAGGTAACTAGAGGTTGTCTTGGCAACATCTGATATTCCCAGATGAAAATACAGGACTTGATGGAGAATGTACCTTATGTATTTTTGGTTTTAAGTATGGAGACAGTCCATGATAACCTGTCAACCAAGATAAAATATAAACTCGAGATTTTCTTATGTTGGAAAGTAATGCAATTCCCCAGAATTATATGTGCCACAGCTCTTGAAGTCTTTCTAGAATGGGAAGTGGGAGATTTCATGTGCCTTGTTAAAACAGGTGTACAGCGCAGGCAGGCTCTCAAAGGATGGGTGAGTAGTCGAGGGCCTTGGTACTAAGTGCTGCAGTGTCTGGATTTAGGGGCACTGTGAGAAGTAGGGAAGCAACAGAAGTCATAACTAGTAGCTGTAGATAGCAACATTCTCAATAAAAGTGGAATGATAAGCCATTTATGGCAACCTTTCTTGGAAATGCAGCATCTCCTAGAAACATGACCAAATGATAGTCCACATTGCTTGAGAAGTAAGTACTCCAGTAAGATGGCTGAGGACAAAGAGAGGGAAGGAGAGATTTTGGATAGCCAAAAGAGAGAGCTCTGAGCTGTGATTTCTCGTCCAGGTCTTAGGAACCAAACTCGTCCTTCTACAAAGAAATATCTGCTTGAGAGGCCGGAGAACTTGAGGTCTGATAGCCTCCTGCTGCTGGTGGCATGGAGGCTTCTTTAGTGCAGACAGCAGAGGTTGGGGGGCATTTGGATTAGGGAGATCAGGAGAGAATTTGGAGGGGAGTAGCGTAAAAATGTTTAGAGTACCCAGGAGAGTGGAGGGGGCAGCTTGCTAAAGATGAGGGAAGGTGTGTAACAGGGCAAAATAGTGCTGTGATGTTTGCATTTCCCTCCAGGGGCACACTTTGGCCTCTTTCCAAGGGACATGATTAAGTGGTTAAGTAAATGGCTTCTGCCCTTAGGTTGAACAGGTTAGATTGCATTTCCTTCTAGAGACTTCCTCCCTCCCTGAAAATTGAGGAAAAGACCATAATCCCCTTTGAAAGGGACCCTACCCAAGGTCGTCCAGATCTCTCAGGTTTGCTTTAATCTATTTGTGTAGGAGGGCCTGGCCGGGCAGGAACAGATCTCTGTTTGGGATGGACGAGGACAACCCTGTTTTCATAGAGGAAATACACTTCCACCCATGTTTGAAGTTGCCAGTTTTTTGTGATCCCACCTTTCAGATCCTACACATAGCTTACCTTTTTGGATGTTGAAATCTTTGTCCCCTCCTACAGAGACTATTCATTGGCAATGGAAATAAAAGCTCAGGGTAGTGTAGGGACTTAGCCCATACCTACAGCTGGATCAAGATGCACTCTGACCTAGCTCTTTTGGCCCCTTTTTTGCTGCTCCTGGCGCTTCCAGGACAGCCTCAGGTACAGGCAAAGGGTGAAGGTATCATGTAGGAGAGATAGTTCTATGTTTTGGGCTGGCTGCTTTTTCCGTCTCTGTTCTTCAAAATTCCTAGGTCTGTGACAAGTGTGAAGATAGAGAAAACTGGAGGAGAGATGATGATGGGTGCGATGCCATTTTGTTGATTGGATATCTGTTGGATAGTATGGTCATAAGATGAGAGGAGAGAGAGAGAGAGAGAGAGAGAGAGAGAGAGAGAGAGAGAGAGAGAGAATGAACTGTATATTCTGATGTTACAAGTCCTTGTTTTTTACCACCACATGCATACTCTTCCTGTGAATAAGATGCTGGTGGTGAGGATGGGATGGTCAGCCCAGGGCATTATAGATTAAGTGGCCTTATTAGGTTGAAGACATAGCCGGTGTAAGCAATGGGTGTTAGAGCTCAAAAACATACAGGGGAGGTAAAGCTTCTCAGAGAAGTATGGGAACCATATATAAACCCCAGTTGGTACCATGGACATAGTCTAAAATTTAGAAGGAATTTCTAAGATAGTGCTAGCTTATTCTGCTTCAAAATGAAATGGAGAAAGAATTAATGAACTACAATAGCACATCTAGGCTACTCTAAGCAGGCAGGCACTATCTCAAGTGCTCTCTACACCTGTCTATCTTATCTATCCATCTGTCTCTCTGCCCATCTACTTACCAACCTTGAAGTAAAACAATAGGGAAAATGCCACAGTTTCTATTACTACCCATGTGAAGGTACAGGGACACAGAGAGATTACATATGCAATATGAGGGGAAATAGAAAATGTAGCTCTAGAATCAGTGGATTTGAACTGGCTGTGAGCACGCCATGTCATGCAAGGGTAAGAAGAATTCAACTTATGTGTCTCTTAGCCTTAGAGTGCACCACTCTTGTTCTGGTTCACTGAGACAAGGGAGCTCCTTTCTGCCTTCACCTTCGGGCTTGTGTTGACCCATTCCATCATAGTTTAGAGCTGTGTAGATGCCTTTGACATAAGAGCATAAGATTTGAAATAAATGCCAAACTTTGGAGAAGTTCCCAGCCTTGTTAATTATTAGTTACATGATTTTATAAGATTCTTTTCATCTCAGACCCTTGTGTTTTTCAACTGCAATTCCGGGATCCCCACTCACCTCATGCTATGTTCTTGTGAGTGTTAGCTCTGGATCCAGATGTGGACTCCTCCTTCTGCTTCTCTTGATGATTATGAACTCTCTCTACATGCTTCCTTCAGGAGAGGCTGATGTAGAGATCTTTGTTGTTAGGGTTGTAAAGGTCTTTGTTGACAACTGAAGCTCCGTAAGCCTGCCTCAGTGTTTTTTCTGAAAGCCAGATAAAGAAATTGTGGACTGTAGCTACCTGCACTTATAGTAGAGATATTTCATTTGTATTTTAAGAAA